>JAWQRM010000409.1:0-23009 GCA_033557675.1 Coptodactyla brooksi
TTAGGTACATTTTTGTAGTTGATTGTTTCCTTGAATTTTGAACGGTTTGCTACCTATGGACCTGAACAGGGTAAAAAGGTAAAAAAAATCGAATTTTTTAAAGATTTTTGCGATTTTGATCTTGAACATGAAGTTTTTTTGATTTTATATGTTCACAATTTTTGTTCTTTATGACAAGAGCTACAACTTTGCTTTGAGAGTAAATCAAAATTCCGAACGGTTTGCAAGATATGAGCCTGAGAAAATGATCAGTTTTTTGCAAAAATGACACCGAGGGCCCAAATTTTTGGGGGCCCATAAAAAAAGTGCATGACTTGGGGCAAAACTGGGAGACACGGGTCTTTTTATTTTTGGTCTTTTATCACGTAATGGTGTCCGCATATGGTTATATTTCCATGACAAATTACACACAGTGTAATTTAAAGAGCACGATATAATGAGGATAGACAATTTTATTTTCAAACCAAGCTTCAATGAAGGTTTTCTATCGTCTAAGGGATGTATATCAAATTATATTGCTTGTTTTAGCTTACTTACGTAATAGATATAATTGAAAATTCTAGGAACGCAAAATATGAATGAGTTGGTTGTCCTTTCTACTAGAAATGTAAAGGGCACTCCCAAACACCTCATGCATTATTTTAATTTTACAGAAACATGTAAACATTATCATCTAACCTAGTAGGTACATAAATGATATAGTTTCATTATTTTCCTGCTTTCATTATTTTCTATTTTCGATGTATTTTCTCTAACTTTCTATTCCCAATAAATTTACCTTCCTCCCGGTCTGCCTTGCATTCGTTTCCATTTTATTTGCTTTGTCTTTGTGCGCTTATTATTCTCACTATATTTTCATTTTCTACAATATCTATGTCATGGTACACCTTCTCGATCACATATCGTACTGCTGCCTCTGATTTAGTTCATTTTTGTCATTGAATAGTTTTGCCTCTTACTCGTATAATAGAAAGCCTTATAATCCACATGAATCTTTTCGCTGATTTCGTCTTTTGTTTGTTCTGCATATAAAAATCCTTTGGTATTTAAAAGTTTTAACCTTTCGAAATGTGTATCCACCGCTCCTAAATTTAGTCAGTGTACCTTTTTAGCACTAAAGACATATACTCCGTTTAATATTTATTAGTTAATAAACCATCTGCACATGCTTCCAGAATTTATACAGCACTTTTTAGTTCCCGTGTTACCCTTTCGACTATTTCAACATTGCCTGTTTAACCCTGCTGTTCTCCTTGGTTTTACTATACATTTGTAGTCATTCGGGTCATAGTGACCCGATGTATGCAGCTACAACGATAAAAAGCAAAATGTAAACAAAAGTAATAAAAAATATTACAAACACTAAATCTAAAAATAAAAGAGAATATAAATTCTGATGTGCATCGAATTATTGCCTAATCTTTACACTGATGACAATAATACATCACACGAACCTTACACAAATATTCATTACACTTACAACATGTTTTACTTGTTTTATTGTCACGTTTTGATGGACACATATTACATCGTGCTCTTTTATTTTTACTGATTGCACCAGATGTAGATGGAACTGCTACTTCGCCACGTTGATCTTGAATGTTCTTTCTTACGGCAGTAGCTTGTTGAGTATAACGAGGTATATGTTGTCTTGACATCATAATAGTGAGTTACCATCAGTTTGTCCAATTTCTCGAAATAACACAAATGCATTATAAGCACTAGCATCAAGTATATTGTAGAATTAAAATAATAGGCCATCGATTGATTTTTCTTTTGCAAGTATATGCTGCAACACTTTGATCTAACGTATCAATCCCCCTTTGGTAGAGTTATAATCTAGTATAATTTGTGGCTTCTTTTCGTCCCTGCTGCTCACTTCCTTATTACAGTGTGTTATGAATAATAACGTTTTTATTTTTTTAGGCACATACGATACAATTGTGGTATTCTTGGTAAAATGAAAACTAGAACTATGTAGTTCTTTATTTATTGTAATCACGGAAAGTTCGGGTTTATGTTCTCTAACAGTTCCTGACATAAGTTTTCTTTTGAGGAGCATTTTACCTAAATTTTTGGACGTGAAAAAATTATCTCATGTCAACATTTTGCCCACAAGTTCTTGTGTTAGATCTAAAACTACTTGTATCGCTTGATTTTTTTCTGGTGCTTCACCCGTCACAAAGAGTCCATATTTTGATGCCATATTTTGGTGGCTTGCTGGGAATATGCTGTTTGAAAGGAAATCGTGCTACAGTTTTAACAGCTTTTCATAATCCATTTTCCTCTTCTAAAACAGTACTGATATTGTTCTGCACTATTTTCCATATGTTCTAATATTTCATTAATTATTAGTTAGAAACAGTTAGAAAAACATTTCTGTTAGTTATTCTGTGCCATCGTCCCTTTTCTCGCTATCATTAGTGTATGATTCTTCGAAATGTATTCCCCAGGTTTTCTCTTTTATTACACAGTCTTGTTTTCATATACATCTACAAAGGGAATAGAACTACTCTTCAGAAAATCATCCTCTACTGCACTGGATTTTTTGGAGAGTTAGACGAAAGCCTCAGTAGCTCAAAAGTAAAGACACCTACCATGAAAGCAGGTTCGAATCCTGCTCGGGGGTCAACTTATTTTCTTGCTTCAATAAAAAGTAAAAAATTACTGTTGGCAAACCAAATCAATAACTACAACTGCAGTCTTTCCATATTCTGAATACTTGATTGGGAGACTGTTTTGAGATTGAAATTCTGAGAGAATAGACATAGACATTCTGAGAGAATAGACTGTCTCAAAATAGATACATACTTGTGAAAGAGAACACAGGACCTTTCTTGTAGGATTCATCCTTCAATTTAATCCCATGATCATTCGTGAAGCCGATGACTATGCGTTAGAAAAACAGCTGAGCGTAACCCACATGCAGATGTAACTTATAATGCTTTATGTATAATTGAAAATCCTCGATGTAAATTTAATATAATATGGAGCCCAGCACGGAGCCCTATGGCACTTCCCTTGAAATTGGCAAGATACTAGGGTCGATTGCTAGATGGGTCTGAGATGGGTCGGTATTAGTAAAGTAGAAGCAAAATCAAGTCTAAATGTCTTAGACGTATCTAATTGCAGTGTTCACAGTACCGAGTAAGCATTCTACAATGAATTCTGATGATTACTACTTTTGTTTTCCTTCCCTTATAAATAAAAACGTCTCTATTAATCTTATAAGATATCTTAAAGGTCTAGTCTGCCTTCTTAACTAATCGATTTGATAGTCTTCAATCCATAAATCATCTGGTCCTTCTACATCCTTCAGAGTCAGTTGATGCTCTGAAAATGGAACAACCACAAGCTTTTTGCTGCTTCTACAATACTTTTCTTATTCCTCTTGTTTCTTAACTTTCTCCAATTCAATAATTGGTCTCGCATAATCTGTGCCATCTGATGTAATGACTGCTACTTTAAATTCACTTAATTTTGTTTTACGAATTTGATCCGAATTTGGTTTATGTTACCTACCATACTATTACATCAAGTCGTTCCTAATTTCCACGTAGTTTTATCTACGTGGTAGTTTTATCTATCTGTTCACTTTTGTTAAATTACAATTGACTGTTCTAAATTGGGGTATGAGAGAATTTAGATCTGTCCGCGGTATAAATCCTAACACTAGCTCCCCAGGTGTCCATTTCCATTTACGGTACCTGGAGTATTTCAATGGCTAAATAAAATATTGTCCAACGCCTTGCTAAAGTACAGTCTTTCCGGATGATTCGAGTACGTATATTTCTTTTCCAAGTTTTGATTGAGAATTTGAACTCCTTTCCTCCAAATTAATTTGAAGGCGACTGTTACGAATGAAGTAGTTAATCTAACTTAGCTCAGTTAGAATAACTATATATACAACTACCTGTAAATTTAACAACAGTCTATATGTATTCTTTCAAATCTAATATTTGTTTTTACCCGACTAACTAGATTCTGATTTTCCTAGCAGCTTTCACAGTTGAAATTTAGCTTCTACAGTAGAAAACCTCTTCTCTTTGTGCCCTTGGTATTACAACGCTGTACTAGACATAGACATCCACTATTTGAATGAAATTCTTCACGAATAATTATAGTAGGATCTCAATTTCCCTTCTTCAAATAAGTTCTTCCACCCAAGTGTTATGAAGTTTTTATCTTTAAAGGCGTTGCATCATTGTCAAACTTGTATTCTTAGAAAATATATTCCCAAACAATTCCTACGCTTGTAGCAAAGATTGTGTATCAGTAACAATATCGAATAATTAACCATACATATATTTGTGATGTTTTTGTTTGTTAAGAATACTACTAATGATTCCTTTGTGTTGGTGACAGTGCAGCACAAGCAAAAGTATTGACTTCTTCTTATCATGTATTTTGGGACATAGGATAGGATCTAGCTCCATAAGAACTTGAGCTAATCTTAATTTAGGATTGAAATTAAGCAGCAGATTTCTTTTTATCAGCATATCCTTGCTCTGTTGAAAAGCACTTGAAATACGTTTAATATTTCTGGATGTAACTTCAACTGTGTTACATTTGTTTGTGCAGGACAATCCAAAATCGCCTTCAATCCGATAGTCGCGGGATGTATTCCAAGTTCATCGATTTTGTGACCTAAATATTCAACTGTATCCTAGAATATTTACATTTCTGCAGGTACACCCTTATGTGATATTCATGTAATCTAGTTCAAGCCTTGTATACATTATCTTCACACTGCTTGCAGTCTATTGCGGAGTATGGAGATAATAATGCCCTCTAATGAACATGTGTCCCCTGGTGAATCTTATAATTCTTGATAGATTCATCTTAGATTCATAAATATTGGGTGTGCTACGAACAACAAGTATTAGCGTCTACAGTCATAATAAAATGCGTTTTGCCTTTACCCCCCGAAAGAGAAGTTAATAAATCATGTATCTTTTGTATATATAGAGCAAGATTTAGTATTTTTACAATCTACCCATAAGCCTAATGGAAAGGGCCGATGTCACAGCTCTTTATCTTACAAATTAAATGGTACATCATAAGGTTACTTAAATACTACCGGTGTAGCATATACATGTTGCGATAAATTTACTTTAAACTTATTTATCTCATCATCGTTAAAACAAAATAAATTTTGTCTTTAATTCCCATAAATGATTTCTTTCAACATTATTTACGTTGAATCTAGAATATGTTCCTCCACGCATCTACCACTATCTAGCTATTATCTGCCTAATAATGGATATTCAGTTTCTGAACATGCAACAATCAAGGGTAATTTATAATCTCTGTCTGCTCTTGCATCCAATTCCATGTCCAAATGTGTTTTTTTTCGATCTTCAACTTTTTCAAACACACCTCTGATGCATAATTTATCTTATTTGTTCTAAAATTCGATACTTTCGATTTTCTGTAATTTTTAATGAAGCTGTATTCTAATTTTCCTCTTCCTGAACTAATTGTAATTTTTTCAACCACATCTTCCACAATAATTTACCTTTTTATACTGAACCTTGACAAGGAGGTAGAAAACACCTCGGGATGGATACCAAGGTCTGATATTAAGGTGGTTTCAAGGGTGGAAGTATACAGGAAGATCAAAGGAGAAAGAACCACTACATCAAAGGCAACTAAAATTGAAGAAAAACTTTGAACATAGAAATATTCATGAAGATATGTGGATTTAACTCGATAGTTGGACAAAAGATCATTGAAACTTAATCACATTCTAATAGGGCATACGCATTCCACGTCAAAAAAACAAATAAAATAACATAAAACATAGAAAAACGACAAGAATGAAAGTCAAATAAGTTTTGAAGAAGATTTAAAAATAGGATTAGAGAAACATAAAATAAAATGTCAATAAATTTTGAATGAAGTAACACAGAAATAAGTGTGGTAAGGCAGGAAAGATATAATGCTTCGTTTGATGCGCTAAGCGACAAAAATTATGCAAATATTGAAGGTGACTTAACTAGTTTTAAATGAAGTAAAAGCAAATACAGATGTATGAAAGGAAGAGGGAAACAGACATGCCAAAGAAAATATGTGGCAACTTTTATCAAAAATGAAAGAAAAGCAAAGAACAACCCTAGAGGGAATAGTCAAGGGTAGAAGGTGAGAAGCGAGGCTGCAAAATTAAAAATATGGACAAAATACGATGAACAGTTACAGAATGTAGGTGTTAAAAATGAACAGAATGTTGATACCAGAAATCTAATAACTTATGAATACAGTAACTATGAGAAACGTGGTTGAGGATTTTTAGAACCTTTGGCTTAGTAACAAAATTTGCACGATTGTCACCACTACACCAAAGCCGAAAACTTTATCTATGCTTGCGAAGCTATGCGCATCATAAATAAACTTTTCGGTTTTGGTGTAGTGGTGACAATCATATAAACTTTGTAACTATGAGAAAGACTAGATAAGAAATGTTTTAGAAGAAGCGCCATCATAACAGGGAAAACTACAAAAGGATATCCGGCTATTCAATCTAGAGTGACTAAGCTGATCATACGAATATGGCTGGACAAAGAAATGAAGAAGTTATCGATATGTGAACGCTAGTAAATGTAGTTTATAAGATGTTGATAAGAGCGATATGAAACAGACTGAATCAACACCAAGAGACGATAATGAGTGAATACCAAGAAGGGTTTAAGTAGTGGGTATAAGCCAATTCCAGAACCTCCTCAGCAAGGTCAGGGTCAAGATCAGTCACCTGAGTGACCTTGACCTTGACCTTGTTCTGGGAGGGGAGGTTCTTATGACTGACCTTGACCTTGCTCTGGGAGGGGGGTTATTCTAGGAGGAGGTTCTGGAATTGGCTTATACCTACTACTGGTGTAGAAGCAGAATTTGACTTCACCTACTATTGATCAATTTCAGAAACTAACAGAAATCACACTGCACGAGAATCCCATGTGAACGGTTCTAATGATCTAGACAGTAGTCATAAGCGAATCTTGAGTTCAAAGAAATAGTCTCCTTTTCAACAGTTGTCTGTACCAATGCCATAGATGTGGCAAAAGTACGGAAACAATTGAAGAAGGCTTTTTAAGATCTATAGAAAACGGCACGAGAATATGACAGTAAATGAGAATAAAACAAAATATATGGGCATGAATAGAACTATACTATAATGTAAGGGGTAAATGTCATAAAGTTTGCCATTAAGTCACAACACAAAGGAGAAACGGTGACCTATGCTGTGCAAGGCACAGGAAATGCGAAACCTGGATTACATAGCAGGAAGAAAGGATAGAGAGGACCAGAGGAGAGATGCCGGAATATGATTAAGAAATGCGAAGTCATGGGTCTATAAAGCCTATAGAGCTATATGTGTATCTATGTTCATTCCGGGACCACTAATTATATTTCCCAAATTCTTTGCAATCTCTTCTTTACCTTTTTATTCACCTTGAACTCTCAGCCGCTAATTCATGCTTAGAAGTATGATTGTAGCTTTTTTATATGTCAAACCTTCCTCAACAAATAATCGCTTTTGTATATTTTCAGACGATATACCATATACAAACACATACAAATCTACCTCGAAGGGCTTCATCTAAAAGTCTACCAAAATTGGAACCCTTTCAACTACAAATTTCACTGAAATATTGATTCCTTCATTAGCCGTTAGTTCAAATTTACTTTTAGTAAATTTGTTATGCTCTGCTTGTGCTCTTTACATTACGTTTTCACACGTTTCTCATATATTACTCATATAAATTTTTCTTTTAGCAACTTTTATCTATTGGAATCTTTAACTTTATTCCACTTATTAGAAGAAACGGATGTCTGTGGTCTCGTAGTCACTAGAATTAACAAACACCTGAAGCACAACATTCATGTTTTAAAACTCAATATATGTTTCGATTTATGGAATCAACCATCTAGAAAACGGCTCATGGGAATTTCACTAATAATAGTATCAATTATTATTCAATAATAATAAATAACAATTTTATTTCTACGAAAAGAAAACTAACCAAATACCCACGTATAGACTTAATACTTCCATTTAGATGTAAAGCTTTCTAAAAGCAGTATGTTAAAGAAAACTGAAGAATTAAACATAAAATACAATAGCATACTTGAATTATTGGGAAGGAACTTGTAGCTGTCAAAAGATTCAAAATAAAGCCTTAAAAACTATTGTAAATAATCAATGGTATGTAAGCTATCGAGGACTACAAGTAGATGCGGTCAAGGCAGAAATTAAGAAGTGTACGAAATTAGGATTAAGATCAAAATTTAATTCGTATACTCAAAAGAACTACATATTCCCTTTAAACTTGTGCAATGTGAAATGTGAGAGCAAAAACAAAGACAAAACAATGCAATTGTAGTCATTCCAGGAATTATGCGCAAGATGTTTAGTATTAAACAAAAAATTTAGCAATTTAAGTCCAAAACATTACCCAATCGATCTAGGATTAGATGCATTGTAATTCTTTATATAAAAAAATAAAAATGTTAAAATTATAACCCCATCGACAAGAAATTAAATATTAAGTTATGTACATAGTTCTACAAAATTCGTTTTCATACTAAAACACAAAGAATTTTTCAGACATCATCCGCAAAACTTGAAAAGCTGGTGATATTTGGGATTTTTTTTTAATTTCAGCATACCTTTTGCTTAAACGATTCGTAAGTCAGCAATGAAATTAATATAGTATAGTACCAACGTATCATAATAATATAGTAAAGAATGAACAAAATTACAGCGAAAATACCAAAATTTGACTGGTTTTTTGATTTATAGAGAACTGCTTACAATTATTAATCAAAAGTCAATACCCCCTATAGTATACAATGTCATATTCCACCTAAACAAAGGAGGTGAAAGAGGGCAATTTGAAAGCCTACTTACCAACATCGAGCGGTGTCTCCAGTAATTGCTGAGAGCTTCTATCTGACAATGGACTGGGCTGTGGTGTACTGCCCACCTCTACGATGCTCACTTGGAGTTGCGTTCTTCCTGTCAACATCAACGACAAGATAAATGGTTATACAGATCGATAAAAGCAATTTGAACAACAAAAACTTGTGCCAGGAAACGAAACAAAAGAGCTAGTTTAAGGATAATCTAATATAGAGTCGGGCCTTTTTATGCCCCCTTGAGGCTGAATCACAATCTTGGAAAACCTTAACAATTTACAACCAAGCTCTTCCTGACAGCAAATCGATAGACTTTAATTTCAGGACCAGCAGTGTTAATGGGTTAAATGAGACGGCGGAACACATACACTGTACATGTATGAGTGCTAGAACTTTAATTTAGGCCCATTACTCGTAAGTTTGGTAATAAATATCTTGACTTCGGAAAATTAATTAGAAAAAGGAAAAGAAAGATATTTAATCAAAGTTATTAAGTTTATAAGTCTATTAGAAGTTAGTGCTTTTGCGCAACATTCATTGAAATAAACACACTTGACAAACTTTCATGATATCCGTATGCCGTGCAAATTCCTTGACAGTACTGTAACTTACGGTTCGTGCCCTTAAAATTTATTTCCCGTCTAAACTCCAGGCCAATTGCAACAGGTCCTTTATCGATCTAACGTGTGCATGATTATGTATAATTACGAAGTACCTTGCTAAGAGCTTAATTTAAAATATCATGACATGATTTCATAATTGTTTGATTATTGTTTTTCAAGCACAGTGAAATGGACGTAATTAATAATGTTTTAAGTAAATCTTTCTGCCGAATATTCCCCATTAATGTGTTAATGCAAACGCGTTTGTTGTAAGGAATACGCAGTTGTTATTTTTTGAAACCTGTGAATGAAATATTAACTTCATCTCAATCCTTTATTAACATGAAATTGTAGGTTTCCTTTGATCCACCGTTTACAGCAGCAAATTAATTGTATAACGAGATCGTTATCAATAATAAGGAAGAATCTTGAAATCAACTGCGTAAGACAGTACATGACAAACGATTTCCACAACAAAAGAAATAGATTTTTCAGAAAAGTGAATTCATATTTGTACGAAATCGAAATTCGGTTAGTAAAAGAGTATAAAGCAACTTTTGAGATAAGCCAAATATCAATTCTCTCCTAACCAATATGTTTCCTTTTTTTTCAAAACTTTATTTCATGTGTATTTCTTCCATGGGTTGTGAATATGCTAGCAAAAATGTTTTAAAGTCAAACATTGCAAGATGTTTGACTTTAAAACATTTTTTCTACAAGCCCCTTAATAACTTTTCGATGAAAAGTCAATTCTTAACCTTTCTTAATTTTGATTTGGAAATCGATTAGTACTGTGTGAATGTCTAATGCAAAAAATGAACGATTTAAAAAATTTGTAGTAACATTACGTTTTTGGTGAGAATAATTGGGCATTACATAACAGAACCAATTTTCATGAGTGACTTACAATTGTCAGGGTATATTTGTATTCAAGATTTTTTGTTGTTCCTTGAAGGTTATCTATTTGTACGGTTTGAACTAAAAATGGCAAAGATATTGAACATCAGAATTAAAGCGTTCTGAATTGATTTGCCTAAATTAATTTTCAGTTTTATACTAATTGACAACTGAGTAAGAATTAAGTGTTTTTTTTTATAACTGTAGAGTAGAAGCTAGCAAAATAACAGTTAATAAGAGTAATAGCTGTGCATCATGTTTTGTTTTAGTAATAATAACAGTGTTCTTTATCTTTAAGTGTTCTTAAATATAATCCAAAAGATTTCTATTAACAAAAATTGATAAAATCTAGTATGTACGTATGTATTTTTAGTCTAAAAGAGGTAGAAGATTATTACAAATAATTATTACTTTGGAACAGAAGACCAATATTATCATTAAATCACCACTGTCGTTATCAGGAGTAACGAAAGAGCCTTTCATCGCTCCTGATGATGCTAACTTGGCTAGCGAAACTTGAGTCGAGCATTCTTTTTCACGTTTTGACGTGGTGGTGACCTCAACTTTATTACATATTTGTTTGTATGGATATTTCATGTGTAAATCGATAAAACAATTGCATGCATAATACATAACATTCCACAAGCCAACCTTTTCCAAACGTGGTTGGAGTATACGCCATAAATCCTCGCATCAGAGTCAGAATTAGTTAGAAACATAGTAATCGTTTTTAGATAAGTTAATACTAGTGATTATTACTTCCACCGTAGCAAGTGACTATTGACATCGATTTACTCATTATTTTACCATTAGGATTTATAATCGTAAATATGAAGCAACATCTCCCTATAAGCAGACTATTTAATGGATATAACACAAGCGTAATCACTTAATTATGTTATTTATATTCTAGAAATGAAAATGTGCAAGCGTTTAAAAAATATAAAACACAATTCCAAAAAATAATCAGAAAAATAGTAAAGAAATCAACCTTAAATAGTAAAGCAAACATGCAAACGTGTCATGGATCACAAGCACCAAAATTTCCACAAAGACTCAAAAAGGATATACCAATTAGACCATTAATGAACTTTACAATGGCGCCAGTAAACAAAATATTTCGTAAAAAATCGAAAATACGCTTCGAACAAATTAGAAAACATCGACATCAACAACATCACAAAACTAGTATGATATGACATAACAAATATGTACACCAACATAATAATAGAAGAAATTATCAAAAATATACTTGGAAATAAATCATAAAAATATTAGGCAAAAGCATAAAACTAAATATTCACGAAAATCTAGAAATACGCAGAGAAACCCTAAAACTCCGGGAAGAAATATCAAAATCCTACAATAAAACAGCCATTCACCATACACACAGCATGACAATTAAATAACGAGAATTTTAATTCAAACAAGAAGAAAGTTCAATGGTAGATACGAAGAATACGTAGGGTCATATATTAAAAACACTATATGATTCAAATTATGCAAAGCATGTTCACAAAAATTTCCACATTCCTGCAATAGGAAGGAAAATCTCCAAGTTATGAAGTTTCAGGGCAAAGGAAAAAGAACTCAATATTCACGAGAATCTGGAAATATTCCAAGTAACACAAAAAATCCCGCAATAAACGTCAAATTAAATACAAATTCCCACACTACATAACGTGTTATTTTATTATTTATTGATGAATAAAAGTTCTGCAATAAATAATAAAAGAACACGTTATAGAAAAGAGCATAATACGCCAAACACTAATCGCAATAAGAATCGTTTAAGCTGAAACTAGTCTACGAAAAGTGAAAAAGCTTAAGCTGAAACTAGTCTACCAAGAGTGAAAAACAAAAACAGTGCTGGTTAACAAACCAACAGTCAATATCAAATTCATAAACCATTTTGGTCAATGTACACTATTTCTTTAAAGATATTAATTTTCCAGAAAACATACTGTTATTATTTTGACAGCTGCATCTTTGTTTCTTACAGATTAAGTTCATGGTATTCTACTTTTATAAAAAAATGTATTTGCACACATCTAATCCGAGTATTGATTTAACACATGGTTGAAATAAAATTCGCTGTTAAATAACATCATAAATGCCTTGCACTCTACAAAAGAAGGGAAACCTTTTCTTAGAGATAGATGACGGCTCCCTTACGTGTGCTCCAGCCTTCATGGAATATGTGAGTTAGCTAACACGCAAGGAGTGTGCCTCTTGGGAGATGCACAATGGGCCTGCAGAGATTTCTCATTGCTGCTGCACGTCTGCACCCCAGAAAATCCAGATTCGACTATTTTTGAAATTCTAGCGTTTAATATCTTCCCAATTTGGAATCTATTAATAGAGTATTATACAGTTTTTGAATAAGAAATAAATGCTATGTATGATTCTTCATGATCTGTAAAAAGTACTTCAACTTTTGTGTTACACAAAAGTAGAAGTGACACAAACATTGACTAGTGGTGGCGAATATGAGTTTAAAAGTAGCAAAATGACAAGGAAAAGACCCAAGGAAACATCAAGAAACAAATACACCGAAGCTCCATAACAATACCCACCGAATAAGAAGGAAATACCAAGAAGAAAGAGACCAAATACTTGGAGATGAAGAAATTAGAAGTATGAATGAAAATTGATAGTATTCAGAGGTATAATTCACGGAACTAAACATGGTGAAATTAGGATAGCAGAAACAAAGTGAAGTGGGAAAAAGAAGCCATGGAGAAAATACCAATACCAGAAAAACTGTGCAAAACAGAATGGTATATATTAGCAAACGTAATGATGTTGAAATAACTGTACGGGAAGCAAAACAAAAGGGTGGAGTATATTTTGGAAATTGATTAAAATAAAATTCAAAAAATAACTACTAATGTGAAGTAGTCATCTGAAGAAGATGGAGTTGAACAAACTCACCAGGAAAGTCATAGAGATTATATCGAATAGGATTTCTTTCCAATTTCTCTAAATAGGATTGGAGGAATTGTAGAAGATAGAGGAGAAAAATTAGAATACATGGACCGGAAAACAGGGAATATGGAGATTTGGGGGAAACTGGTAACCGACTAAATAAGCAACCACATAGTCCAATGTTCAAAATGGGAAGTAGGATATCGAGAAATAATAGAAGAAGAAGTACCAAGTTATCTGAATCTGTTCAAAATTAAACATAAAATTGCGTCAAAGCAAATAAGGAATTTTTCTAAGCCAATATATAATCCAAGGATCTATCTAGCTTTCTTTAATTCTATGAAGACTAATAGAAATGAAAAAGCTTCATCAGAACAGTTTGCAACCAATAGAAGAAAGTTTATGAGATTTAAGTACAGAAGTCATCTTGATAACATAAAAGTACAGGTTAACCAGCTAGCGCTGATGAGCTTGCTATAACAAGTTATCCAGAAGAATGATCTAATATTGAATATAGACAAAACAGCTTAATATTGTTCATTTAAGAATATAATTGGTTCTTGACACCTAAGCGGTCTAAAATTTCGTTGTAAATGTTTAGATTCTGAAGATATGACTGATTTATTACATCATCATTAGTAGATTTCTGGGATAGAATCTGTAAGTGGTAGTGTAAACATTATTGCAAGAACAACATAATGTTTAGGTTGAAGTTTGAATTTAGATTCAAATGGCATTGCATATTACAAAGAAATTCTCCTTGAAAGAAGAAGTCTATCGATGCAACAAAGTTTATAATTCTTCTAGTTAAGAATTTAGCAAATACGCAATAAGATATCAACAGCGCATGCAAAGTATAAATCTGAATCTGAATAAATATCCTTTTAGTAAAATTTATTTCTAGACACTTAATACTACAGTATTGGAGAGAAAGTTTACGTTAAATGCAAAATGTTTAGTCTTAAATTTAAGTTTTTATAGGGAATAAAGTGGTATAATGTGACATTCTATTCATCGAGAGCCTGAAAAGATATTTGACTCATTTTATTACTAAATTCACATTATTGTGGTGCTCTACAATTGAATCCGTACTATCTACGAACTGTACCTGTATTATGTTTGCAAGCATTCGTGACTGTGACTTTAATAGTAAAGTAAAGTAAAGTAATATTCTTGAATTTAAAAATGCCCAAGTACAACATATAGAGTTAAACTTTTCTTTTTCTGGAAATTTACTATAATATTGTACGTGAGTATGTGTGATGAAACAGGAAAGTAAGCTATAAGTAAAATAGTTACATACCAGTGTTTAGCAGTTTCTGCTGTTCATCCAATGCCATCGTGAGCGATTCTGGGAACGACACACCCAAATGGGGCATTCCAAAGGCAATCCCAGGAATTAGTCTTCAAACTCCCACTGAAACATGCACGCAAATCAAGAAGTGCGATTTACCGCAAAGAGCGAAATACAAACGTACACGAATAGACATCTAAAGTAAGCAATCATCATTCCATTATCTCAATATCTATGCATCCCAGTACTCATTCCATTGTTCATAGCAACCACAAACATCGCCTAGAGGCTTAGACACGTGGAACAGCTCCCTATAATTCGCGATTACTCCCTTGATACCTAACCCTGAAGTTTCGCAACGAAGTTTACTTAAAAATGACTAACAATCCCTAGAAACAAGTGTTCAGTGGACACGCAACTCTGGTCATAATGCAATAATCGATAACGTTGTTATCTTGAATAACCATCGGTTGAAAAGCGGAAGCATCTCCAATATGTGGAGGGCACGTGTTTGCTGCGGAATGACACATGACTAATGTACTGGAAAACGTAGTTTGATAAGGTCGCTTTAAAAACTATGTAATAAGCATTTTTCGAAACTTCCTCTTAATTTTTGTTTCCATTATAATTGAATGAAAATAAAAAAAATTTCTACGGTCACCTATGATTGATTGTACAATAGAAATCCTGACTTTATAAGAAATATTATATTTTCTGATAAGGCTACGTTTTGTATGAATGCAGCAGTAAATCCACACAATTCTAATTGGGGCAGATTTCATTGATGGCAATCTAGATGTCTGGAATTACTGCAAAATGAACTCTAGATGATGCGTAAAAAACAGAAACCGTAACCTACAGGAGCTCCGAAACACCAGACATACTATACATTATGAATGTAAACTGTTTCAGTGACAGGTTAGGCCACTCTCAGATTGTGAATAGCGAGCAGTTTGTGCATTTAATCCAGATTTATTAATTATACGTAATGCAATTTTGTTTACATTTAATCTTGTTAATAAATTTGGGCTTTATCCTGATTTTCATAACTACTTGTTTTTCCCATTCTTTCGTTATTATTACTATTATTAGAAACCCTATTTACCACAAATGTTGTAGGGCGTAAGGTACTGATGTGCTTTGTAGAAACTACATTAATTGTATACGAATCTTGGCCATCATTTCTTAATCCTTGCTAATATTTTTGCTTCTTTCCAAGTTTTTCTTCTTTTCTGTAAGATCTCCTCCAAAACTCCGTCGCATGTCTGTCTCGGTCTTCCTCTCTGCTTTCGTATCATCGTTTTTGTCTCCCATATTTTCTTCACTGGTCTTGAGTTTTCCATTCTTTGTAAATGCCCCCACCAACTTAACTGCTTCCTTTCTATAATCTGTAGTGTTTTTAATTCTATTTCTCTTTGTATCTCCTTTAACCCTTCTTAGATATTTGATTTCGGTTGCCTGAATTTGACTTTGTTGTCGTTTGTTTATTAATCTTGTATTCATTGAGTAGTACAGCTTCATCGTTTTCTTTATTCTCTCTCTCTGACTTTCAATTCATTTCTTCCGTCATTTTCAATCCGAGCCCTCGAGTATTTAAAATGCTGTACTTGTTCTAGTTCTACTCCTTCAAGGTATATTTTTATTACTTCTTGTTCTTCTCCCAATACCATTATTTTTGTTTTGTCTTCGTTAATTTCATATTCATTCATATTTCGATTTGAAATGACAAAGATGCAAAAAATACTATTCTTTAGCTACTCTAACCTAATTTTCTAGAATTGTTAGCAACGTATTTTGTTTTCAGTCCATTTACGATATTAAATGATTTTTAATTTATGGCAAATGCAGCTGAAACATGAATACTGCATAGTAAATGGGCTTCCGGTTAATATTACAATTAACTTACAGGCTGAATAATTCCCTAAGAGAATTACTCCATCGCATAATTCATTTTATGGACACGGAAATGTACAACCGCAAAATGAAATAGGCCAATAACTAGAGCTCGCGAAAATAACGAAATTGCTGTCCAACGAATATTTGTCCTCTATCAAAAACGAAACACGTTTTGCAAAAAAATATCTTCTTCGTGTTTGCTATTCGTTTTTGTCTTGCATATCAGCTTTCCCTGTTCAAAGGTTTTGAAAAGCGTACGTTTTTACGATATTATAAAATTGATTAACACATTTAGGTAAAAATCTATTAATCTTATTGTAAGAAATTTATTGTTTTCTTCTCTGACTTTAAAACTTAATTTAAATCCGAGTTCTCTGACGTCAGTTTCATAAAATTTCACTTCGCAACCGCACACTTTTCATTTTATAAATTCACCAACTGCATCCAGAATAATGAAAAGTATTAAAATTCTACAGCGGCACTCTACGAAGACTTTGTCGACAATTATGCGTTTTTTCACTTCTCGTGTTCTACTTAGATTCGCCAGGAACTCACGAGAGGGAGATTATGTAAATACGAGTAACCTCTCTTTTTTTGGCTGAGGATATATTAAGCTATGGCGGCATCCCCTTTTATCTAAGTAAATTCTACAACTGGGGCTGGAACTGCGGTGTAAGCACAAATTGCCTGCTTTTCTGTGGACATTTCACCTATATATGTATTCCTTGACTTTTTATTGAAGCAGTAAGATTCAAGTACATGTCGAATTTCGGTGATTTCACAAAAAGTTTTAGACAATGGATTTAAATGCTAATCATAATGTTTTTCAATACTTTTGTATCAAATCGTTGAAGATCTAGAATGCTAAGCCAGGCCAATTGATGGGAGTGACAAAAGATACATTGTTTATCAGTGCATTTAAATACACTTAGAACTTAATACATTAAGTAATAAATATTTATGACTTTAAAGTAGAGGGCACTACGTTCGATTGTTTTGCTTTTGATTCGTGCTGTACAAAAGCAATATTTAGAGAATTTACTCCTATCAAGGCAGGATAAGATTGAAGACATCTCTCAGTCTTTTCCGGGATTCCATTGTTGGAGAGTGATATAACCTACCGTCATCTTAACGCGTCAGCTGGGATAAAGCCTCAGGCTCGGCGATATTTACTTTACAGTCAGGTCAAAAACTTACCTGCTTACGTCGTTTGACCTTATTCTTGTAAAAATAAAAGAACGAAGAAGAACAAAACAAGGTCGACACACAACAAGGTGGAACAGTCGACCTTCTAATTATATTTCCATTGCCATTTTTGCGTATGCCATAAGGAAAATGTCAATTGCAAGTGTCGATAATTTCACCTTTCAAAATACGGATGGCGGTTTACAATTTTTAGCGGTGTAGGTAAAATTTACTGCTCGTAAACATCAGCTGCTAGAATAGTAAGTATAAATGTCATCCTATACAGCTGTTTGCAAACTGGACACAGTAAATGTCTTTGTAATAAACCGTCTACAAATATCCCATACCATAACAGACAAATCGATAGCAAATTTTCTCATTGTCTGGGTCATTCCATCATATATTATTGACATATTGAGGAATTGGACCAATCTATACCTATAATGTTTTAAAATTTATAGATACTTTCACAGCAAACTAAAAATAGCCTAGGATTCATAGAACCCACGATCAAACATCCAGGAAATATACAATCGATTTCAATGATTATAACGCGATTTAATTTAAGACACCCGTTTAAAAAAATTAGCAAAATCAGCACCCCACAAGTAGAACAGAAATAACTATGTCTATTATTGCAGTATTTTGTTACATAGAAATATTGTTGACGTAGGAACTTTTGTTAAAATGTGGTACATGTCTAATGTTTCTAGTTTATGATAAAAAGGTTTATCATAAACTAGAAATTTTTTTGTTAGATAACAAAAAATATTTTGTTATTTAACAAAAAGAAGAAATGTTTCTCTAGGTGTATAGTTGTATTGGTCGTTTTACAACAACTTGTCCTTCCGGGGATGTTTAGATACAGCCCTGCTTGGTTTTCCTGCTTTTTTGGTTATTTATTAGTGCGACCCTCTATTCCCTTGATTTGTGCTTTTATGATGGATGATTGTAAAGGTGTCATAAACTATCGGATTGTAGTCTTGCTATCAACCATGCACACCAACGACAACGTTGTTGGAGTGAAAGAAAAACCAGGAATGATTAGTTATGCCAGTTATTAAAGTGCGGTCGAGATACCAGATTTATTTGAAACATTTCTCCACAAAATCTGGTATGAAGCTATGCTAGGACACCCAGTGATACCAGTTCTACATACTTCAGTGGCATCAGCAGCTGTGCTTATTCCAAATCCTTCATCGCCTTCAGAAGCGTCAAAAGACGCTTCTGTACGCATAAAACATACTTGCAGCTGTTTCTGGAGGTCAACATCATCTTTTCTGATAATAAGAATATACAATGCAAATGAAATTTGTATTAAATTTGTCTGCGTATAATAAATTTTTAGATATTATATATTTTCTATAATGCATAAAAATTTGTTTTCTTACACTATTACTTTGAAAAAATGGATTAACTCATGAAACTTTCATAATCGGGAACTAGGTACCTGGGTACCTACTAGTGCACTTAAGGGGTATATTTTTAATATGCTCTATCAGTATTTTTAAAAGGTATAATAATGTTAATATCATGTGAATTTTACTTGAAATTGAATGCTTTTGGATAAATATGAGTTTCAACCGTGTGGTTATACCAAAAAGGAGAAAAAAAGTGTAATTAATAAATTGAAAACACAAAACTAGTTGATGTGTCCATCCCACATGACTTTCCCTTACCTTCACCCTATTTTTTGTGTTCTAGAAAATATTGAAGAAATATTTTAGACCTAGGATTGACTGTTTTAAAATCCAAATTTGGGTTATTTTTAAAACAAACCAAACAACCTGTATACTCAAAAATTTAAGAGCTCGATGCACTGCAACTTTTATTTGAAAAATTTTTTACAATTAAAAAGAACAACAGTTCTAAACAACAAAATTTTACATTCGTATCTGTCATCTTTTTTCAAAAATGTGAAATAACACCCAAACGGTACGACTTGAAGTTAATGTATAATATTTATATAGTAATAATATTACATTTAAAATATTATTATATTCAAAATATAATATTTATAGTTATTTAATAATTAAGGTGACCCTTACATTTTACAAGGGCTTAAAAAATAGAACAATATACAAGATGTTCCATTGAAAAATCTTCAGTAGTTTTTAGAATAAATCGAACACCAAAAATAGTTTCAAATTGTAAAGAGTTCGATGTAATGCAACTTTTATTTGAAACATTTGTTTCTAAAAAAAACAATAACAGTTGTAAGAAAAACTTTGCATCACAGCTGTCATGTTTTTTCAAAAATACGACCTTTATATTTGAGGCGGTGTTGAAAGAAAATATCAAATTAAAAATATTTCATCACCCACAGATTTAAAAAAAATCAAAATCTTGAAAATCTCAATTTTGTAGTATTTATTTTAAACGTGTACCTTATAAATTTTGTAATTTGGTATTTTAGTAATAAATTTTAATAATAAACGGTTGAATAAACACTTACAAAGATTAGAACTAATATTTAAAACACTGAAAATATAAATTGTTTGCAAAGTTTCAGAGAAATTAACAGAACTTTTATATTCGTAAGAAATTTCCCAAATTTCATACTTTATGCAGCGGTAAATGTCTTAGCTGTGGATACTCTCTTATAAACACAATCACTAGCTTCTCTAATAAGGTTCCAACAGTAATTTCCCAGCATATTAGAGATCAACCTGCCTTGATTAGGATACGCTAAAAAGTGAATTTTCGATGATATTAAACATTTTAACATGTCTTTAATTAAGTTTTATAGTTAAGACTTCGATTATGTCCTAAGGAATGTGTCACATTTTTAAAATCAATTCATGCTGCTTTTTCCAAATCACTTAATGTATCTTCAAAATTGTGGGCCAACGAAAATACCCTCCTTAACTTTTACGAAGCTTAACGATGGAAATTGTTCTTGCAGACATTGAAATCGACGCCCTTCTAGTTGCATACCAATGAGAATGGCAATTACTTTAAAATTTGCACATACGTTCCAATTATGATATGAGTAATCAATTGCATGAAGAAATATTCAAACTGATTTTCGAACCATCGATGAACAATCGCCATTGACAATTTAAAGCAGACATTAAACTACTTATATCATTACAATGGCATAAATCACCTTTTGTGGGAAAGAGATCCGAATATTTCTTATGTCGATCTCGGTAAGTAGATATGTTACTGCTCTTTTGGAGGAGGTTCCAACCTTGTAATCTTGATCCAAGTAATTCTGAGTATTTTTTGATAAATTTAAGTCTCACAAGATCATTTACGTCAGAGGAGTAGTTTACATCAGATGAAGAGGAAGTTTCAACTTCATCAAGTTCCATTTCTGCTGCTACATCGTCATATGCAAAATTCTCTGGAGGTTTTGGTACTGGTAATCCATCACTATGAAATACTGCTGAATTGCTCAATGTTAGTTCGAGTACTTAATTTTATGTTTACTTTTTGCAAACATTCCTTGAATTTTTATAATACAAAAGTAGTAGTCATTTATCCGGTTCGCGCCATATCATGGGTATAACAAATGGCATACTCTTTCTTGTACCTTTCATCCACGCCTGGAGGTTTTTAGCACGTTAAAAAAATGTATATATGGATCAAACGCATATAAAAAAGAATGCAATATAATAACTACTACACGATAGCCTATATAATCCAAAACGTATAAATGAAATTCCTTAAAATTGGAGGGTGATGGAATATTTTTACAAACATATCCTTTTCCAGCAGTTTGGAATCTATAAGAAACTCCCAATTTCTATAGAGGAACATACAATTCGTTAAGGTTTGTTAATCAGTGTAGTTAACCGACGTCTAACTAAAATTGGTGTTGGTACCACATATTCTGTCTCATATTTATTAGAACATCTAATAAGTGCAGTGTTTCCCAACCTTTTTTCCGTCGAGCCTCCCCGAATCATAAATAATATTTTCATGCTCCCCTTTAATTCTCCAATATAAATAACAAACACACATTATTGTAAATTTATTTATTTTTTTGAACCCTAAGTAAGAGATACAATATAAACTTTTATTAAACTATACACTTTTTTATAAATGATTCTAGGTTCAGTCTTTGCCAGAGCTATTGTCAGATGCTATCGACAGAAAGCCGATTTCGCTGTTTAGTTTTAATTAAAGCCAGAGCTGAAGAACCTGTCTCGCATAAATAAGTCGACGAAATCGGAACTAGTATTCGCAAAACCAGAGAAGTAACTTTCAGATATACAAGGAATCGTTTGATCAAAAATTTCTCCAATGTCAAGAGGTGGAAGTCATCTTTCATGATCGAATCGGCCTTCATTTCGAAAAATTCTTCCTGAACAGGAAGAATTTTTGGTAATTGTAAGACATCGACAACAAATGGATTTCTGGTCATGTGCCATATAGACGACTCGGATTTAATGTCTTGATAGTATGGGTGAAATTCGTTTTCCAACGCTTGTAAATGAGTTTCTATTTCAACTTTCAAATCTTCATTCAGTTTTTGATTATTAATTGCTTCGGTTAGCCGTGAAAAAGTAAAAGCATTCTCAGCAGACACCCTTTTTTCTCAAAGTTGAAGTTTTGATGTGAAACCTTGAATATGGTCATAGTTACTAATCAAAGTACCATTGTTGCCCTGAAGTTTCAAGTTTAGCTGATTCAACACTTCAAATATAACGGTCAAATAGTCCAACCTCCATTGAAATTGTTCATTACTGAATATTTGCAAAAAATCATTTTTTTCTTTAAACCCAAGAAAGAGGATGACCTCTTTTCTTAATTCATAAAGGCGAGCTAACATGTTGCCTTTAGATAACCAGCGTACTTCTGTGTGGAATAGAAAGACTGTGATCAAAATCGAGATTCTCACAAAGTAAAGTAAATAATTGACTGTTCAAACTGCTACACTTAAGGTAATTTACGAACTTTATAGCCGAGTCCAAAATCTGGCACAAATACTGTGGCAATGTTTTTGAAGACAAAGCTTGCCGATGAATAACACAATGACTACTAACTAACGCGGGATTCTTTTCCTTGAGTTTTTGAGCCAAGCCTGATCGTACACCTATCATTGCAAGGGCGCCATCTGTGCAAAGTCCAATGAGTTTATTCCAATCCAAATGATTTTTCGATCAAGTCTGATATTGAATTGAATATATCTTCATATTTAGTACCTGCTGTCAATGATTGAGAGTACGAAATCTCTTCTTCAATGCGATCTCCGCTGACATATCGAACATAAACGATTAGTTGTGCACAATTAACGATGTCTGTGGATTCATCGCAACTAATAGCAAAAAATGGCGATAATTTTA
>JAWQRM010000410.1:0-22994 GCA_033557675.1 Coptodactyla brooksi
GACAAGGTAGATACCCAGCTATTCTCAAAATTTTTTTCTGTCGACACGAATGTCTTATGATCTGAGTACCTCATCTCAGGAAAACGTCCCGCGTAAAGACGTTCCGCTGCACGACCAGATTTTCTACAGTCGCCAAAGATTAATAACATGTCGACATATTCATGTACTTCAAAGAATGACGGCATTTTAAATATAAACAGTGCGTAACACTTAAAGCACAAAAGTAAACAAATATGGAAAAGTCACAAAATGACAACAGTTTAGACCGAATAAACACCAGACTGTAAAAAAAACCGGCTCAAAAGCAATAACTGACAACTAACCGATGAATCACAGGTATTTATCAACAGATATTTGCAGACAACGACGTTTCAAGCAAAGCACTCTACACCAATTGTACAGGCAGTAAATCTTGCGTGGCACTCTAGATGCAAACACATTTATTGATTTAGTTTGAAAATTTTATTATATATACTTTTTATACTCAGATGAAAGGAATAAACTAGAAGCTGTAAAATGTTGATGAAAAAGTATTCTATTGCATTTAAAAAATATATAGCTTGTTTTTTTTTGGGATAGCCTGTATGTATGTTAATGCCAGCTTTTAGTCTTCCATATAGTCCTTTGCTTACCCTATGCCACAGTTTTTGTCCTGAAAGGATATCTCTTCGATAGCCTGAATTTCGATAGTTTCAAAATAAAAGTAAAAAATGAATGTGTAGAAGACCTCTCATAAACAATTGGTGAATTAAGGTTTGTGAATATATTTTCACCGGTCACTCCTTCTAGCGGTTTGTTGGATTGATAATTCCAAAGAAAGTGTTCATAATGTTTTCTTGTGCCATTACACCACATGCGTTTTCTTCGAGGTGTTTCGTTTGTTCGTCGCGGATAAACCAACTGAATGGTTGGTCATATGCAGTTAGATCATTTAATTTCACGCTTCTAAAATAACTATAACAATAAACCGCAAAACCAAAAATATGTCTTTAATGCTTAATCACACATTAACATTATTATAACCAATTACATTGGTCGCAATATCTAATAACGTTTGGTAAAATAACAGTTGTCTTATAACTGTTACTTTCACCGCTGTTTTGCAGAATGTCTACAAAAGATAAAACTCGAATATATCGAAGGTAATGTAGGTAATATAGCACATTTATGTCAACAGCTAATTGATGAAAAATTATGTCCTCTTTTTAAGTTAAAATGACAGACGTCTAGCAACTTTCTTCAGAAAAGCAATAGAAAGACTTACAAATTGATGTAGGCTTTCACGATCAGTGTTATTGTAAATAATATTATTTTTAGGGTTTGTTGGCCGTGGTCTAAAAGTTCCACACGTTTCATCTGCAACTGTGGCAGACATCTTCAGTGGTGGTGATTGTTACTGCGTAGATTTTATCTATGATGTGTTCTGTCTGTAATTGATGTATCACTTTGACGTATATGTCTATAAAAATTGACGTGTCAGAGTCTATCGGGTTGCTCTGATTTGTCATGGTTCCTGATTGATGGAGAGGGTTAATTGTCTTTTCTTGATCAGGTTGGTACGGTTTCTTCGTTATTTTCTTTAGAACTGGGAACCAAACTCTATTTAGTTTTAAGACTTCCTCCTTTGTATTAAAATTATTTACATATTTCTGAATTTCAATTGCTTCACGCTGTAGCCTTCTATGCTAATGGGTAGTTTTGTCCACTATAACGGTCCTTTTATAATTAATATTGTGATCGATGATCTTGTGGGAAACACTAAATTTGGCCAATGTGAAAAATCAGCCATCGCCGAACATGCCCACAAGAACAAACCGGAGTTAACTTTTTTGCCAACCAAATACAATTAACTCGGTCAGACTACATGTACACGTGCAGCAACAGTTCTTCGATTCTTTAATTCTTCGGGGTCGCATTTCCGCGTTCGTTTCTCCCACGCAAGACCCGATGCCCGTGCGTCCGCTTGCAAACAAGGCATCCTTAATCGATTGTTAAGGATGAGTAGTCCATGTGCGGGCAAGAAAAGAACGAGACGGAAAGTCAAGGACCTCTCTGGTAACAGGTCGTTAATCGGTCTGCTGCGGTAACGTACAATCCGTGAGTTTAGAGCTTGAATAAATGGTAGTGATGTTTTCTCTCTGTTGAATCGTACATAATAAATCAAGAGTTTAATTGGGAAGTCAAAGTACGACCGCGCCACCTGCGCTAACTGGTGAACAAGAGCGAAAAGGACAGAAGGGGCTTGTTCCAGACGCGCCTGTGTAACTTGTTAGAAGGCGGCACCGATTGGGATTCTGTGCGAAATTATTATGGCTGGTTAATTAATCAGGCTCATAATTTTATCTTTTAAATTAAATTTAGTTATTGCTGCGAACAGCAATGTAAGTCAGCTGTTTACGAGGCGTATTTTTAAAGTAAGAATCGTTTTGAATTAAGAGAAAAAAGAAATAAGCATAATTTTCTTTACAAATTTATTTTTATATGAAAGCCTGTACCTCAATCTATATTTCAACATAATTTCTGAAAATAATAAGGAAATTATCGTATCCCCTATAACTTTTTTTGTTTTTAAAATAAAAAAAAATCTTGGCGGTCTTCACCAGAACGAGGACCATGAGGTTAAAACGACCTTGTTGCAGTGGGTGTCATTTCAGGCGGCAGACTTCTATCAGAGGGGATTAAAAAACTGAAGGAACGTCACGAAATTGAAGAAATTCAGCCTGAGATGCTGCAGGATGTCATGAAAAATGCCTTAAAAAGAGCCGAAAGTTGCTTAGCGAATCGCGGTCACCGTTTAGCCGATATAATTTTCCAATCATAACGAAAAAAAATGTAAAGACCAAATAAACTTTTTATGAAAACCAAACTTACTTATCTTTTCTTTGAACAAAGTTATAAGCAATCAAAATGGTAGCGGGACTAGATTTTCACGGCCAGTATAGTTACAGTTTAAACTTGTTGTCATGTTATTTTAAACTTTATTGGTTCCTAAACCTTAACTCAATCTGATATAAAAATCTGATACAATCGCGGTATTGATTGCTGTTGTTAAAGGCACATAGAAACAGTACTTGATAACCACTTTAAATAGAATGAAGTCAGTAAATAGGGAAATTAGTTATCTACAACACTTATCTGCTAACAGTTAACTATCAAATTACAATAATATCCTTCAAGGCTAAAAACTCAGTGAGAAGGTGATGCTGCATGCTTGAAACAAATGAACAGAAGTCGGCTTCAGTTGTACTTAATTTTTTAAGCGCAAATATATATATGTCAAGATTCAAGATTCTTATTACGAAATTTACCTTTTGCTGTGTGTTTGTAGCAGAAAATCAACTTTCGCAATTTTATTTTATGTTATTTTATTAAGGGGACCGGAAAGTAATGTCGTTTTTTTACATTAAATTCAAACAGATAAATTATTAATAAGTTTTTATTTTTAATCAATAATGTAATCACGCTCGTTATCAACAATCTTTTGCCATCTAGTGTGAAAATTTTCAATGCCGGATTGATAAAAATCAATTGCTTTTTGAGCAAAACATCTGGAGCTGGTATTTAGGACATCATTATAATGCAGTCTTGCAATATTGTGTTGATTAATTGCTTGATTGGCTGATAGAATGATTGACTGATTGATTGAATGACTGTTTGATTGCTCGATTGATTGATTAACTGATTAAGTGATTGACTGATTGCTTGACTGATTGATTGATTGATCGATTAATTGATTGACTAATTGATTGATTGATCGATCGATTGATTGATCGATTGATTGATTGAAAACGCTTCTATATTGTGCTGCCGAAGCAATAAGTTGCATGTGCTGGACCGGTTAGCTTTGTTTTCTTCGGACAGATTTTGGGTCACCCAAACACCTACTCTGCTGACTTTACCAATCTGCTGCAAATGTTCTTGGATGGTCTTGCAAGGTTGGTTAAGAGTGTTTTTTGACAGTTCCTCTTTGACTGTCTTCCTAATCGACACGAGTCGAAAAAATCAAAATTACGGATTTGAACTTAGAAAACTGCCTTTGGCATTTACCAACATCCAATGCACTTACATAAACATCGCAAATGTTTTTGGTAGCAACTGTTGCGTTACTACCATTACGAAACTCAAAAAGTATACAATGCCGGATATGTACTTTGGTATTTGGTTAGTCATTTCACCATAAATTGCAAAAACAAGTTTAAGATTTAATTGTTTACGAGTAAACAAGTCACTCTAACCTTAAAATGTCCTTGACTCGACTTTGAAGTACAGAAAGAGCTGATAAATGACAAACGAATATCGACATACACAGAAACGACATTACTTTCCGGCCCCCCTAATATATTGATGGTATACATGACAACGAAAATGCTAATTAACGTAACATCTAATAAAGATTTATTATAATTTTAAGATTTATTATTATTCAAATTTTAAAAATTGAGACATTCGATATGAAAAACAAGTTAAAGTAGTTTTTGCAAAAATGGTTCAAGGCAATGCAGTAGAATATTATAAATGCAGCAATAAGAAGTATATCCCTCAACGAGATTATGAGAGGCGGGGCTTATTTCACACAATGGCATTTACATTTAGAGTAAACACGGTGATGTTAACTGGTTTAAATTGTAAACGATATTAATTATGTAAAGCAAAATCCATGAAAACATGTTTCTAAAAATGCATTATTAAATATAAATGTGTTAAATATCAAATTTAATTAATCTGATGTTTTAAGTAATTAGTTCGAGACTTTACGTACTATCGAGAGAATTCAAAGTGTCCGCAGCGCTAAACGATAGGAAATGAAATGTTAAGGATTTGGAACAGGGTAGACGTTATCGGACGTGGGCGAGCTTGTTTATTTATTTTATAGAAGTGTGAACATCTTTTATTCTTCGAAATAAAAAGAAGCCATAAGTTGCTTTTTGAAGGCATTTAAGGTACTTCATAAGGTACTTTCGAATCTTTTTAATGCATTGTTCTCCAAATAATTATTTAAGTAATTAACATATTTAGTTATTATTAGAACCTTTGGCTTCAAAATGCCACCATTATACCAAAACCGTTATTTGCTTGACGCACGTTTCGCCGACCATGTCAGCATCATCAGAAGTGATGAAGGCAAATGTTCATTTACATTCTGAACTGGTATGCTGGGGCTAGGGTCGGCCCTGTTGCAGGTATCCCAAAAGTATCATAAAACCATCAACCATTACATGTCATTAGTAGGGTACCTTGAGCTGCTTTAGCTTGATAACATATTTTAGTCAAATAATGTTTAATTGCAACTCCTAATCTATAATGATGTACTAATAATATTGACAACTTCGCAGGTGTAGCGTCATCTTGTAAAAAACTCACTTGAAAAATGTTAGAAAAACTAGTGAATGAACTGATACAAAATTATAGTTATAAGGTAGATGATACATATTTACAATTCAACATTGTAAATACCACAAGAATCAAACTATTTTGGTTCACAATTCTTTCTTATTATTTGGTTCCTTGTGTACCAGATTTTATCATTACGACTTATTTGAAGTTTGTTTCATTACACTTACTTCGTAATCTTGATTCTCAATATTGTTTATTAATCGTGAATATAGCTTATCATCGTATTGTACAATTACATAGTCTCTCACAGATTGGCGGACATTTGTCAGTGCGATACTTTAAATTTATAAAAATCTGTTTAGTGTTGGAATATTTTTTTAAACTTGGACTCCGAGACAGAGCTCTGCTAGAACTAGTGGGAACTGTTGTCAGAAATTGGAATACTTGATTGCCTCTTGTATCTTACAGGCAGAGGCAACGTGCTAACTTTGCCTCTCCCTCTCCTTGTGTTTTGATTTTTGATTTTTCGGGCATATCGTTGCAGAACTATTTGTTTCGTACTGAAGGTACTGTAGAACTATAAAAAAGGCTGTTAGAACTCTACTTGTTTTTTTTTCATATCCATAGTTGAATGCCGTGCCAGCTTCACAGACACCCGGAATTATATATCTAGAAGGAGCTAAATCGCTATTAAAAGTTGTAAATAGAGGTAGAAACCACTGTTGCAGCGGTAAAAAATTACGGGGTCTCAATGCATTTATGTATCTTTTTAATCTGTGTTCAACTAGCGTTGACCCAGCTACACACAGTGTAGTAATTTAGTACAATGCTCCTGTTTAGCTACACGAGTTTGGATAGACCGCTTGGTTTCACCAATGTACACGCGCTCGCAAAAACGGGTTATGTAATAAATGTCTGTAGCGAAATTTGATCGATTTTACGCATGGTAGATAATCAGATGTTTGTGTTTCGATGTGAACACGATTTTGACGCTTTAATGTCTAAGAAATTTACTGAGTGTCAGATATTTAGCTGGGTTTTAAAGTGCGAGAAATGCTTATGTGAACATGAAGGACGCTAAAACTGTTATTACATAGGGCTATTGTAACATGATTTAATTCTGTCCGTAAGGAATACAGTTCTGACAGGGAAATGGCATCAGATACTAAGGAATTTATGACTGATTGTTTTTCAGACCGATGAGGATGTGATTAGATCGATCCTACTGTACTCCGTCTCAAAAACAATCAGTCATAAATGATGTGAAGAATTATTGGATTCGATAGATATCGTTTTTTATGGAAAATTTTAGACCGGGCCATTTTTCTTCTTTTTCAGTGAAAATTCACAATCTAACTCAGTGCAATTAGGTTGTTCGGAAAGTAATTTCTTTTTTTTTGTGAAAATGAAAGGCACTTTTCTTAAAGAGCATAAATATTTTATGTATCTACATATTCACCATTTTGGTCCAACACCTTTTGCCCTCTTTCTGGTAGTAACATGATTCTACGCTCATAAGCTATAGTATAGCTTATGAGAGCTATACTATAGCTTATGATACTATTAGCTAGAGTATGGTAGTACATCCCAGCCAAGCTGTAAAAGCTTTTGACGAGTTACCAAACTGGTATGCGGTCTCACATTATCTTTTGGAGCACTACACCTTTTCTGTTGATCAATTCTGGCCTTTTCTGTTTGAGTGAATCATGTAATTTGTCCAGTTGATGACAGTACACTTTAGAATTCTCCCGAAAATTTTGTAAGGAGCTCCCAAATACACGCAAAAAATTTTGCAAACTTTTGCAAACCAGTTTTGATAATGGCATTCTGTAAATACATTTTCTCCATATATATTTTCTCCATTACATAATTTTTTTCTCGCTTGAACGGCATTTGTACCCTTTTTGAAATAACAAAACAAGATATGCCGAAAATTTTCACATATAAACCTTGCAACGTCAGCTGTCAGAATATTATATAATGCATATATGGCTTAGAATGAAATTGGCTGATTAAAATACAACTAACGCCTCTGTTGCGAAAAAAAACGAAATAACCCAATAGTTAATCAAATATTTCGTTGTTATACTGTCATGCAGAGAAGGTATTCAAAAAGAAAAAAAGCACTCTTCCTAAACACGCATTACAGGTCACTATCACTATGATTTCTATTGCCTGTTAAAACCTCGTTAAAATGTCCAGGGGATCACACGTTATGTCTTTGGTTATGGTCTTAATGTTTGGTTTTGGAATCTTTGTATTCGGTTTATGTTGGTCATTCTGGGTGAATCTCACCGTACGTCACCGTATGGTCATATAGTGTAACGTTGGTTTGCGTTGTCGTTGGTAGATCTGTACCTGTCCCAACACGCTACCTCTACCATCAGATAATTTTGACTTCATGTGTTGATGAAGATTGCAAGGAAGGCTCTTCTTGAGCTTATAAAGTAAATCAGTATGCCACACTTTGTCAAAGGCCCGTCATATGCTACTGAGCAATATCTTTTTTCCTCTGAGTCGTCTCTTAAACTATTTGTAACTACGTGACCTTGTTCTTGAAGTTGTCGAGTGTTTATTTTGAAAATCGAATTGGTGGCCGGGTATCATGTTGTTTTTTTTTTATTATAATTGGCTTAAGACGTTTGGGAAGCACTTTTCCAAATACCTTAGGTAGAGCGGGCAGCAAGCTAGTAGGTGTGTATCAACTAACATGAAAACACTCCGGTTTCTTTCCAGGTATTAACCCTGTTGCGTATTAACCCTTTTGGGGCAAAGATTCTAACATCCAAGATACAGCTTTGTTTTTTACTGTACTAACTACTATTGTCTGTATTAACTACACAGGAACCACACTATTTGTTTGCACTACGGCATTACCTGAAGAATCATAGTCTGCTTCGGATTTCTCATAGGGTATCATCGTTGGTATGATTTTCAACCTCAGAAGTATCGTCATCGTCGGATGCATCTCCGCATTTCTTCATCAGACTGGAATCGCCCCGCCATTATTTATCGTGATACTTGTTCAACACTGTATATAAAGAAACTGAAGTGCGCTGTCCGCGTTCCCTATTTATATGATATATTAGTATGCACGCCCAGACGTGCACAGACTTACATATTCGACAAGTATGAATGCATAATGTTGTTGTTTGCTATATAGTTATAATACACTTATAGTATTCATATAAGGTTAAAAATAAAATTACATACAAATAAGTCAAATCTAAAGAGTTTTGGATCATAATGACCCGAGGTATATACGTAACAATCTTGTTTAAGTAATTTAATAATTTCTTGTAAAAACTATTTGGCTTATATTATACATTACGCACCAGCAAATAAAGTCACAAAATCTTGGAGACAAATAATGAAAGATGACAAAGTTATAGAACCTGAAAATCCGTTTCGGGTCATATTGACCCGAGGAGCACAGCAGGGTCAATATAATTCGGACAACCTTCCATTTACTTGGGAAGTGACTTAGGGCGATTGCTGCATTGAATATGCATGTAATGACTCTTACACATTTCCTGTGGTGAAATCACATCCAGGAGTTTTATTTGAATTTATACCCATGACGGGACTAGGTTGATTTCAATTTTAGCCTTACGTCTTATCCCTGAGACTCCTAGAAACTATGATGGTGACACTACATCTTTGAGTTATATTAATGTACACTAGCATCATGTGAAAAACGGCTCTAAATCTTAATCCTTGGCCAACTGCAGAGGCGAAGGACTTGATTCTTATTGCTATTGGCGTATACAAGCTGAGACCAAGTTTACGGTCTTCCGAAAATAAAAGTGACACGGGTTGCGGGCGGTGTTTTTATTTCGCATGCTCACTTCTCGGAACAGCGGAGTTATATTATTTCGAACACGTTTTTCAGCGCTTTTTACTACCTATGCATTTATTTTTATGTGCGGAATTGTGTTGCCCCGCGAGCTAAATGCATGTGCCCAGGTCGTCGTCGGGTCGTACGCATATGTTACTCAAACCGACTAAACAAAGCGAGCACTTTGTCGTTTTCGTTTTACGTCTCGTACGCCTTGCGGTTGATAAATGGACGTGCCATATGTAAAATATTTGTATTAATTTAGCACGTTCGAGAATTATTGTTTTGCTGCGCCCTATACATGCCAATACTGCACCAACCTTTTGCCGCTCCGCATAACGTGGATAGAAGGGGTAAGACGTCTGTTCGTTGTTTAATTTGCGCAGCCTCAAAATGGACTGTTTTGATTGCAAATGGGTTCACCACATGTGAAGGAACTGGTTTAGATCATTTTTTGACTTCACTGAACATGTAACGGTTTAAAAATATCTCCATAAATCAGTTAATCGTGCAGTTTAGCTTTAAAAGGAATAGTACATTTCTTTATATTTCTTTGAGGATATTTTAGCGAAGTCTCTGCTGTCGTTTAGTTTGTTTGCGAGTGCTATACTGGTGCAGCATTTGTCCACATATACTCCATACGCCTGGTGTATATGTACAAATTCCAAATATATACCGATTGACTTCAGCATACTACAAAAAACTCCATTCCAAAACGGTTCCTATTGGAAGGATTATACTGCTTCTAAGATGAGCGTCCTTTCCGTAACAATAAGCACTCATCAGTATAAATATCTTGGATTGGAATATACATATTGGAATATACACTTTTTGCATTTATATTAGATGTGTGGTGGCAAAAGAACTGCAAAAAAAACGTGACAAACTAGGGAAAAAACAACAACGGACTAAACCAAGAACATTCACAGCGAAGAAAATATCCAGTGAAAAGACATACGCGCAGGCGGCGAATATTAATAAGCCATCTGTTCAAGTACAAAATAAAGAAACATCTATAAGACAGATGGTGTAAATATGATTGTTAAAATTGACGAATTGTCGTATAGAGAATTAATGAACGAACGTCATTAATGAACAAAAGCAACCTTACGATTACCACCTCGAACGTCAATGGTGTTCGTGAGCGGAAAGAAGAAATAGAAAGTTTTCTCAATACCAATGAAATTGATATTTATTTTGTTCCTAGTAGGAGCACCCTACTGCCCATCAAGACACAACAATAAAAGAAAGAATTACGTATTAGTATTAAAACACTTAGGCGAAAGATTTATTTTGGGAGGGGACTACAACGCAACACATGGAGTTTGGATCTCTACTTACAATAACCAAAGAACGTGAATTAAAGGCAGCAATATAGCAAATAGGCTGCAATGTGTACTCCACGAGTAAACCAACATATTGGCCCACAGACCCTACGAAAATTCCAGACCTATTGGACTTTTTCATTTACAAAAATATCGCGACAAACTTCATACACATATGTAAAGTGTTAGACGTGAACTCAGATCAACCTGCAGTGGTTTATCCAACAGGAATATTGACTGGAATGGTTTTAGAACTGAAATAGACGGAATCATAACCCTTCGAGTAAAAAGCCCCTAAAAGTAGTGACCTGCTCGATTTGGAAACGGAGCGTTTTACTACAAAGATTCAAAATGCAGTATGGCATAATATACTCTGGTGACCCATAAAACTACTGAGGTAAACTGCCCAATGGAAATAAGAAATTTTGTTAAGGAAAAGAGATGCTTGGGACGAAAATGGTAACAGTCGCGTGACCCAGGCGACAAAACCATTTTAAACAGAAAGAGTCCACAGTTGAAGCGAGAAATTTAGAAACTCAAATTCATAAGCAAATATCTCGGTGAATTATCAGCAGATAAAGAAAAGAATTACTCGCATTGAATTACTCCTGTCAAAAACCACGAAGGCGTTTGGGCTAGAGGAGATAAACAGAAAGCTGAGGCTTTTGCAAACCATCTTGCTAAATTATTCCAACCACATAATGAAACTCAGAACGAGCTGCCCACGATTAGCAACTTGAATGAAGTGAACATTAAATTGGTTACGCCAAGTGAGGTAACCAGAGAACTCCGCACTAATCTAACCCCAAGAAGGCGCCAGGTTACGACCTTATTACGGGTGAAGTTTTGAAGCAACTTTTGCGAAAAGGTACTGTAATGCTCACATATCTGTACAATGCAACAATCAAGCTGAGATATATTCCGGATAGTTGGAAAGTACCGGAAGATATAATGCTGTCGTATAGACAGATATCGACGCTGCTCATCATGTGGAAATTCTTTGAAAAGCTTCTGTCAAAGGGACCAAAACCAATCCTCGCAGAAAGAAAAGTGATGGCAAATCACCAGTTTGGATTTCGCGGCCAGCACTTGACAATAGACTAGATCCATATAATAACCAACATGATTGACGCTCTAGAAGACAAACAATACTGCTACGCGATCTTGTTGGGCGTGGCACAGACCTTTGACAGGGTTTGGTACCAAGGATTGTTTTATAAACTACAAAATACGCAGTGTATTTAGTAGTTTATAAAACAATCCTTGAAAATCCAGAAAAGTATGCTGAACTCCTAAAATTCGACCTGTCTGGATGTACCTTTAGAGTGAGATATGAAGCCGAATATTCGAACTTGAGAGAGATCAACGCAGGGGTGCCACAGGGTAGCGTCCTGGGACCAATACTATATCTGCTGTACACGTATGATTTACCCAGAACAGAAGATACGAGAGTCGCAACATTCGCTGAGGACACTGCGATACTTGTCACTGGAGTAACAATACAGGAAGCCACTGGAAAACTACAAAAGGCCAGTGACAAGATACAGGACTGAACTAGACAATGGAAGATAAAATTAAATGACCTAAAATCGGTGCATACCAATTTTACATATTGAAGACTAGATGAAGTACCACCAGCTAAATTAAGTGGTGTTGTAGTTCCATACGCCAATAGCACAAAATATTTGGGCATGACTCTAGATACTAAACTAAAGTGGAATGAGTACGTGAAAAAGAACCGAGGAGAGCTCGATATTAGATTACGCCAGATTGGCTCATGGGCCGACATACCAAGATGTCAATACAAAATAAACTCCTGCTCTACAATCAGATTCTTAAACCGACCTGGACTTATGAAATCCAAATATGAGGATGTATAAGTGATAGCAATGTCAAGACCATTCAGACCTAGCAAAATAAGATACTAAGGACAATCGTTGATGTACCCTGGTATCTGAGGAATATTGACCTCCGCAGATACTTAAGGGTTCCCTTCGTTAAAGAGGTAATCCGACATTCCGCTGGAAAGCATGAATACCAGACGCCAGGTCCTCGTTCCAAATATATATTATATATATAATATATTTTTGTATAGTATTGTATACAAATCCGTCTGCTCCAAAACTTTGGATACTACGTCATTATCTAAATATTTACCAAAATAAAAAATTTTATATTTTATAATATACAATACAGAAAAACGAAAATATACACAAGCTGGTCATTCCTACACCAACAATGAAAGAAAATAGCACATATATAGGCTATGTGACGCCACTGGCGATGGATGGAAGGCCGTAACAATGTTGCTGGAGTTAATGGGAACATTGGAGATCTCGCTGGGCTGCGTTCGAACTTTCGAGTAGCCACGCTCGCATATAAGTTGAATCAGGCGGGACGGGCAGATGTTAATGGTTAATGGTGTGGAATAGATGTTACGGTCAAGTGTTTATTTGTTTAAAATTGTAGTAATTTTGTGCTGGTGTGCGGTACGCAGCAGCTCAATTTAACCTTTCTTAGGTGAAATATGTCTTCGCAGAAATTGTTGGGAATCAGACTATTTAATCACAAACAATGATAATAAACTTCAGTGCATTGTTTGTATGCAAGTACTATCAGTTTCGAAAGAATATAATATGAAATGATATTACACTACGTTACACGAGAAAAAGCTTCAGCAGTATACAAGGGAGTCTAGAAATAAATCTACCATTACGGATTATAAGAAAAAACTAAAACAACAAAGACATTTTTTCAAAAAATCTAATATAATAAATGCAGCCTTATCGCTTCTTACTTTAGCGCTGGAAATTGTCAAAGCGAAAAACCTTGTAGTAATGGAGTACTTATTAAGAATCTTAGTGTCGCATTAAACAATTGCACGACGTGTAGACCACATTAATCAATATGTATCCAAAAAATTACACGACACAATAGAAAAATGTAAATATTTTACACTCTGCCTGGACGAAAGTACTGACGTATCCGACATGAGCCAATTTATAATTTTTTTTCGAACTATTCAAAAGGACTTCAGTGTAGCAGAGGAAATGCTTGATTTTATTCTTCTTCCTGGTACAACCAAGGGCATGGATATTTTTGAAACTGTAAATAAGGTAGCAACAGACTATGGGAAATTCGACAATATTCCTGTATTGTCACTGAAGCAGCTAGAGCTATGATAGGAACTGAAATTGGATTTGCAGGAGTGTTAAAACAAAACGGTATCAGCTGCCCTATGATACACTGCATTGTTCACCAAAACGCCCTATGTGGAAAGTCGTTACGTCAAATGAATGGCATGAAAGTGGGTGTTAAAATAACTAATATTATAAGAGGGGGAAATCATGCTTTAACTCCCGATGCCCTGAAGGAAGCAGTAGGTAATTCAAGGAGATTCCTATTTTCCTTAAAAAGTGAAGTCCGATACTGCGGAAGTGGAAAATCAAATTTTAGGTGCAAAACTATATCAGCAACGTATCAGATCTTTCATTTTTAACAGATCTGACATCTCACCTTAATGAATTAAATTTGAAACTGAAAGAAAACCAGCAGCATATCACCAATTTATATTGTCATTTAAGAGGATTTAAATTTCAATCTTCACTAGAAAAACATGATTTTTCATTCTTTCCAAGCTGTAAAGAGCACTTTGAAGAAATGAAGGATTTTGAGAAAGTTTCATATTTAGCTTATATAAAATACATTGACACAATTGCAGAAGAATTAGAAAACCGACTTGGCGATTTTAAGAATATCCAAGGAGAACTTTCAGTTTCTACTTAGCCACTTACTATTTATGTTGAAAACGAAAGCAGAACAGATCTTCAACTGAAATTGTGTGATTTGCAGTCAGAGCCTTTTTACCAGGGAAGAACCGAAATATGATTGGACTTTTTTAAGTTACTCCCAGGAAAATGTTCCCCCAACTTTCGAAACTTAGGCCTTATAATGGGCTCAATGCTAGGAAGCATGTATCTTTGTGAAAGCAGCTTTCCCAACATGAACCTTATAAAGTCAAAATATAGGGTTTCCCTGTCTGATAAGTTACTTACTCAGTTGCTTCGTTTGTCAATAACAAATATTAATATTAGTATTGATACACTGGTTAGTGAAAATCAACATCCCCTAACTTCCCCATTATTTTTTTGTATATTTGTATTTTTTATTTTGAATAAATACTAATAATTATACAAGCAAACACTTTTTTGTACCTATTACAAATCACTGATAAAGTTGCATATGAAGTATTTTATGATGCTGCCCTCACAACCGCAATTTTATTTACAGCGGCTCTTCGGCTACTTGAAGTTGGACAGCCCCGATCTAGGCACATCAAATTATTGATAGGGATTTTCATATAAAGAAAATGGTTTTCATATAAAGCAATAAATTAATGTCATCGAAGCTTTATGGAAGCTATCGTGCCTTCCATAAAGCTTTACACACAACTTACAAAATGTCAAAATATTTACAATAAAGTTTCTGTGCTAAAACTTATACTGGCGCTTAAGTAACTAATTTCAAATTACTGAATACTATTCGTAGATCTTAGTAGGAAAAAATATACTCTTCTGGTTTAATATTTTATATTTTATTTAGCTTTACCAGTTTCGGGTTTTTAGGGCCATCCTCAGAAGCTTCTGTAAGGTTCATATGTCGTATTAGTTATATATCTATACAATTTATTATTATTATAATTTTGAGAGATAGTTATATTAGTTGTGAGTGAGTTGTTATGTATTTTAATTTGTGTGAATGTAATATTATGAGCATTTTATAAATGATTAGTTTTTTGACTACAAATTGAGATTGGAGATTTCAGTTCGTTGATACAATGTTATTATTAGTAACTAGAATAAAATTACAATATAATTGTGGTTATAGATATGTTTGGTTTTAGATTATTTATTTGTGTTAGCTATGGTGTATAAGTTATTGTATGTTAGTGTGAGTTTTCTACTATAAGAATGTTGGTGAGGTATCTCAAATTATTTATTTATTTTGTTACCTTGTATCTCAAATTGTTATTCTTCTGTTTAATAGTTTCTATAATAATGGGTTGGTGTGCTAGTGTATGTTTATGAATTATTTTTAATGGTGGTATCTTACCGTAAGTGTTGTATATTGTTGTTATAGGTTCTATAGTATTGCGTTATACTTTTTGTTCTGTTAATTAAAATACATAACAACTCACTCACAACTAATATAATTATCCCACAAAAATTATAATTATAGTATAATATTAATCGACAAGAGCATATTTTTCCTACTAAAAATATGCTCTACAATTATTCACACTGGTTATAAGCGGAATCTAAACAAATCAATACTATTCGTTGCGAAAAAAACTTTTCCAATAGAAGACGAGTGTGTACATCGCATTACATCATTGCCAGCCGGCTTATGCTTGATGTGTTTTCTGTATTTTATGCTGATTCGCTGCGAAATTGTTAAGGAATTATTTATTAAAGTTATTCATTCCAATAGTATCATCAAAGCCCAGTACTTTTACTAGTACCTCTCTTAATAAAATAATAAGCTTTGTATTAATAAAATAATAATTTGTAGTAAAATTAATTAAGGCATTGCAATTAAGTTTACACACTCAAGGAAGAATAGGTACTACTAAAGTTGTCAGAGGAATTTTATCCTCACCAAACAACACTATCAAAAATCAAGAAGTTTGCCATTGCAAGTTCATTCATTTACATTGCAAGACATTAATTTACATATCAGTAAGAAACTCTGCTCTCCCGACTACACATCTATTACAGCTCTAACGGCAGAAATGCGATTACAGCCATTGCTTACGCATTTAATCGGCTTTGCCAAGTGCAAGAAATAGTAAGGAAGTATGTGAAAATCTGCTGGCAGGCACCATCAATAATATTAACAATGGGTGGAAGCACCATGAGTGGAAGCACAAGAATGAGTGAGAGCTAAGCATTTCTATTTGTTGTCTATATTCCTGGTATATTTTCAAATCTTCCTACTGCTTCAAAACAAAGCACAATTAAAGCTTTCAGCAAAATAGTCTTATCGCATAACGTCCTATGGAGCCGTAGCTCTAAATTCTAAGATAACCCTAAATTGTATGGACAAGTCGTCTGGGCAACTATGCTGCCCAATGAAAACAGGTCTTATGAGCAAAAATATAGAACTGATATGGGTAGAAGTACCAAGAATTGAAAATTAAAGATATGGCTTCAATACTAGATTAAGATTTTTTAATTTCGCGACCTGTGTATATCTGATGATGAGAACTTTGTTGTTACATTAGTAAACTTGTCCCTAACGTATATTGGTGTTGGTTGCCTTAATCGGTCTTTATTGTTGGCTGCTGGAAGGATTATATGCGTACGTGTTTTTTGATGTGCTCGGCGATTTAAAGTAAGTAAAAAGATTTGTACATTTGCCCAAGATTGCTCGGTAAACTGCAAAAGTACCTTATCGCTATATAATCACCTAACATAAAACCTACTATAAACAATGAAACGGTTAAGATAATTATGTTTGTGTTTGCTGTGGCAAAAAACAGGCGGTAAAGTCCAATTCCAGTACCATAAATATAACATATTTAAAGTGATTTAGAAAAGGAACACTACTAACAAATTTTCCTAAATGAAAGCAATTGTAGGATTCTTCTTTGGAACGTGGTAAATGGTTATCGCATACAACCGTGGCAAAAGCAAATAAAAGCAAAAGTTGCCATTACTATGCAAATACTAATGGGGGATTCAAACCCGTTGTTTATTTAATGGTCGCTATCAAGTCTCCGGAGTTTGGAATGAAAAAGCCAGTGATTTACGGCTGACATCGACCAAATGTATCTGGGATCCGGCTGCGCGACAAAAACAACAAAACTACACATATATAAGTATGTCCATTTAATAATGCTAAGTTCAAGCGAGGCGCCTGCGCCACCCGTGGCTTTCGCAGAATTTATTTTTGACACTCCCGGGGGAGCAAAGAAGGATGCCACAGTGTGAAGGTCAGCCAGCTAGCTTCGTTACTTCATAGAAGGGAAGCCGTAAAAGGCATCTGTGAATTTTGAACATGGACCTTGAAACAGCATACATATTCAACGTTACAAAATAATTTATGAAGGTTTAATTCAGATATGACAGCTCGGCCGAGACATTTGTATGGATATATTTGCGATTTGTTTACTACAAATACATGGAAATACGGTTATGCTAGTGTACTGCCCACAAGCACCGCAGAACAGATTCAGATATCGGTTACTTTGAAGTGAAGAGATAAAGCTTAACATTTAATAATTAGCCTAATTAATGCCATATTAATGTCGGTAAGCACGTAAACCTTGAATATTAATTTAGGACGCTAATTAGTTATCTGGAACGTGATACTCACCAAAAGAAAATAATATAATTGGTAAAATATCGTCAAACGTAAACATACATGTAAGGAACGACTAAGTAATTAATTCTTTAACGGCGAGCATATGTGGGAAAGGTGCGACAAACGTACAACCGGGCATAATTGGTTTCCGTTAGTTTCTATAAATTCCGAAAGAGTTGGTTATAAATTGGTGTTGAGTTATTGAAGGCATTGCTTGGGTAATACAAAATATCGGTCGACTGCCAGGATAGACCAGGGGTCCCACGTAGGAGAATAAAGACAGTACCCCTCTTTGCATAATAATGCTCATTAGACGAACTTCCATTTACTCCGGCGATAATTGTTTCCTCTATCGTACGTACAAACCGGACTTCGAAAACGTTTAAGTGGACTGAAGTTAGTGAACACATGCTGAATTACAACAAAGCGGAAATGATGAGGAAGGCAAGTATTTGTTTTCTAAACTAAGGAAATAATTGAAAATATGAATATTAAAAAGTTTATACTTTATACAAGGTACTGAAAATATTGGGAGTAGTTTTAACTCAACTAAATCAACTAAAAAGAAAAACCAACGCAAGAATGTCAGATGCTGACGGTGATATACTGAATGGGAAAATCATGGTCGTCTCATAGTCGAATCACACATGACTCCCACTACGAGCCTGGGACGCCCCCCTGTGCCCCACGATCCAGTGACTGTCCATGCCCCGATCTACCGTGCGAATGCTTAGTAATCTTTGTGATGTCCTGGGAGGATTTACATGCTAGTGCTGCTTGACACCTTCCTACGTGCGCTTATTTTTTAAATACTATCAATAAATGTTTATTTATCTTTTTTCGAACGTTGGGTTGGACGGACAAACAAAAACTTCATTCTAATTAAAATAAAAGGTTACTCTAAAATAAAATAATTTTAATAATATTTAAAAATAAAACTAAACGAAAGATTCAAATATGCCTCCTAATTTCGCCAAACAATACCCCAACCGGTCGTAGAAATTTCTCCTTACTCTGGAGAGTATTTTTAGCGCAATAGTCTCGTGAGCTTGAATAATTTTTATTCTGAGCTCAATCAAACTATTGGCTCATTGACGATGTTGGTAAATGATTTCTTTAGTGTACCCCCACAAAAAGAAATCATTTGACGATAAATCTGGCGATCTAGGGGGGCCATACAATGCTGCCACTTCTAAATAATACAATTAGGGAAAGTATTTCAGAAATTCTCACACCCTCATCGTATTATGAGCACGACAACCATCAAGCTGAAACCAAACTTCGTCAAAGTTGAGTGGGAGGTTTCAGATAGCAGGAATCACTTAGTTCTGCAATAGTTCTAAATATTTGTTGGCACTTAGGTTTCTATCAATGAAAAAAGTTCCAATGATGAAATCGTCTAAAATTCCAGTCCAAACATTTAGCTTTTGTGGATACTGCGTTTGAGCAGCAACAGTTAGATGATAGAAAAGACGATACATCTGAATATAAAATACTTCCTAAGACATTTTCATTCTCGTTTGATTTTCCGTCATTGTTTTACAAAATTCAATTCGCCTGATATTATCCTCAGGAAAAATTTCTTGCGTAATTCCCACTTTAAGGCAACGGAATTTATTGCACTTCAAAATGTTGCTGTTTGGCCACTCACGCAAACTTCTTGGGAGTTTGATGTGACAATGCACAGATATTAGTTTCCACAGCCTCTCTTTCAGGCTTCAATTGAGGTTGTCGAAGGTCGCGAATTTTCAAGTAGCATTGGCGACAACATGTCGCACAACCTATGTTTTTGTATACATTGACAATACGCAATATTGTTCGATGGGATGGAAGTAGCCGATTTTTGAAAGCAACTGATCATAAATTTACAACTCCTTCCGAAGAATTGCCGTTCAAATACCACTTGATAATTTGAACTATTGTGTGTTCATCAACGCTCTCAGGGAAGCTGCGTGCCTAGGTTTATACTACGACTCTCTCGCCAATGCAAGAGAATCGTAGATGCTCTCGCATTATATAAATACGAAGATACGAAGATCGTAGTGCGATCTTCGGGATCGTCCAAATTGCCTTAACCAATTGTGGAGGTGAATGCGATATCCCTATGAGACGACGTGTAAATTCCTAGACAGTATGAGCATTATATGAGTATTGAAACTGATTATAAGCAGGTACATTATCAGGGTGCACTTCCATTACGTTCAAACGAAAGGAAATAGTTAGCAAAACCTTCATATTCAATCGAACTTGACGAGTTTCTTTCAAATTTAGCTTTTGAAGGACCTTCCATTGGGTCCTTCAAAGCCAGAAGCACCTTCCAAGCACCGTAATGCGTTCAACAACTGCTGAGCAATGCGCATTTGGCACCGCTTTTGATCTCAGTTCAATAACTTCGGAAACTGAGAGAAAGTAATGATCAATTTGTGCGCACGTTAATTATTGCAACGTGTTTCAAAGTATCAAACCAAGTATTTTGTATTTCGCATGAAGAATAACTTCATAATTTCTACAAATTAATCGACAAATCTTTCCAAAATATTTCAAAACAAGTAGGTTTGTACTTGTGCACGTATTTTTAATATGAGTCTAATGGGCAGTCATATTAAATAAATTAGACATGTTGCTTGTTAATCATGTACTTTAAATGCCACATTTAGCTAATTGTAAGTGCACCTTTAATTTACTTGAAAATACATATACTTTAAAACGACATATGGCACTAGATATTGGGTTGGCAAATAAGTTTATACACTTTTTCAGAGTGGAATAAAACAATTTATATAGTACACAAAATTAACTTTATTCAATACTGTATTCATCATCGTTCCCTTTACTACTACAGTCTGAGGTTTGTCGGCGAAAAAGCAATCCAAGACATTTTCCCATCAGTGAAGGTTTCCCGTTCATAGCACTTTGCAGCGACCAGAATAACCGATAATCGGAAGGTGATACACAGTATGACAATTAAATATTGAGAGTTTTAGATATACAAAAAAACACACATTGAATCATGTTTAAAAGTTATTTTTTTATTCAAAATAGATTTCATTTAACTCAATACACTCTCTAGCATGATGAACCAACCAGTGCATGCATAGATTCTTGTATGTTATCCATAGGAATAACCTTTTGTACCTACGTCACAGCTGCTTGAATGGCTGAAATATCATCATAAAACGACCCTTTTATCACAATTTTTAGTTTAGGGAAAAGACAATAGTGTAGTTAAAGAAAATAAAACTGCTAAATAATATTCTTTATTGACAGCTTTACCTTGTGGAACAAATTCCTTGTGGGCAATGCTTTGTAAATCATAAGAGTAACATTGTCTTGATTCTTAACTTCTGAAAACGTAATAATTTTGGTTTTGGCTTGCCTTTCGACTTCCATTCTGCAGAATGACGCTTAGTTTCTGAATCATATTTAGAGCACCATGTTTCATCACCCGTTATGATCGAATCAAGAAAATCTGGGTCATTTTAAGTAGCTTTAAGGAGGTTTCTACAATGCTCTACACGAGTAATTTTCGAGCTTGTGTAGAACAATGCTCTACAGAGCAACAAAATGTGCACACATTTTTTTCTAAATCCTGAGTCAAAATTTCACGAACAGTTTCTTTGTTTGTTTTTAGTTCTTTAGCCAACATTCTAAGTAAAATTTCTGTCGACAGCAATGATTGCACGGATAGAAATTGATATTTTCTATCACTGCAGCACGATTTTTACTTTCTGGACGACCAGGTCTTTCATCATTATTTAAGTCTTCACAACCATTTTTAAAATGATTGAACCACTCCTAAACTCCAGCTTTAAACATACAATCATCACCATACACTTTTTTCATTAATTCGTAAGCATCAGCACATTTTCCCAGTTTAAAACAAGATTTAATATTTGCTCTTTATTCCATTCTGTTTTTACAATATGAACACAATTTTTACATACATTCAAATGGCTGTAACTTTGTAATCTGTCATCCGATTAGCATGAACTGGGGTGCGTTCGAAACAGGTGACTTGGATCTTTCTAACAATACATATATTCGCTAGATGGCGCTACGTGTTCTATAATTTAAATTAAAATTTTCGTTATATAACTGTCATACTATGTATGTCCTGTGAATAGGGAGGATGAGGCAAGACATTCCAGCCAAAACACAACAGTTTTGGCTGGGACGTTCCTCGACTCGTTAAGGATAGATTATAATAAATAATTACGATTTATTGAAATTATTTTTAACGGAATTTAAAATACTACACGAAGACTTAGGAAATCTTGTTGGAGAATCATGTTCGGAATATTAATGATGAATCGACTGCAACTGACGAGCGTATTTATTTAAATTAGAATCGTCATCGGAATTCTTTAAACTTCTTCGCAAGATAGCACGAAAATCGTGTGGCTGAAGCGTAGAACGCTTGGTCGGGTACTTCGAACAAGGGGAAACGTCCGAACGGGAGATGAATTTAAATTTTAAATTCGGTATTCAGCGTGTCCGACCCTTACAACGAAAAGTATGAAAAATATTGTGTATAACTTAAAAAATACAAACCCTCCACGGGGCGCTGCTGCAGGAGGCTACATGGAATAGAGGGCGTCGAGTGAATATTAATATCATCTGGAACTCATTTTGATCTGGCACTGTTCGGTGTGTGACGGTACCAGCATCACTCATTCACCCTCTGAAGGGCACGTTTACATGAAAATATATTTGTTTAAGATCAGCGACCTTATGTTGTTTTTCAAATATTGATGCTGTGAGAAAATTGTGTGTGGGGAGTGAGCGAAAACATTCGCAAATCCAATTCATATAACGTAAATACTATAAAATAAATAATAATAAACATTTTAACGTATTTAACAATTTCTGCTGTTTCCACTTTGGTTATTGTGGTTGTTTTCTCTGCGTGTAGTAACGTTTTCTGTTTTCCCTGTAAGCATTTCTAACATTTCTTTTTTGTCTTAGCTTTTAAATTCTTAAATTCTCAAGTTCCACGTAACCGCAATTGATCAGGCAACCAAACTGACAGTATGGTAAAGATTAAAAGATACCCTAACCGCCACAATTGAGAAAGTCAGCAGTGTAACCTAACCTTAAAATATATTTTTAGCTTTCTTCGAAGCGACCACGTG
>JAWQRM010000411.1:0-22980 GCA_033557675.1 Coptodactyla brooksi
GTTCTGCAATATACTTGATGTTAGTGCGTATAGTGCATTTGTGTTATGTAGAGGAATAAATCCAGACTGGAATAAGAACGTTCTGTACATGAGAAGAGTATTTCTGGAAGACTTGGGTAAACTGATGGTAACTCCTTATATGATGTCAAGGGGTCATAATAAAGAAAATTCAAGAACACGATGTAATATGTATCCATCAAAATGTGACAATAAAAGAAGTATAACATGTTGTAAGTGTAATAAACATTTGTGTAAGGTTTATGTGGTGTATTATTGTCATCAGTGTAAGGATTAGGCAATGATTTGATGCACAACTGAAATTATTTGATATTCTCTTTTGTTTGTAAAATTTTTTATTATAAAACATTTGAGTTTTGTTAGTAGTTTTTCATCGTTGTTTGCGTTTATGTACTGTAATAAAATCACAATATATTAATGTCGAGCTATTCTTAACAATCGTGCTGCAGCTGCATACAGCGGGTCACCATGACCCGGAGGACTACAAGTGTATAGTAAAACTAAGGAGAACAGCAATGTAATTTGTATTTCTTTGTATCTCGAGAATGGCAAATTTTGGTCCAAATTATGTTGCACAACAAACAAGCGCTTTTTAATCGAAGAAATGCGAAAGAAAATCCAAGGGTTATTTTGCAAAGCTAGGCAAAATTCAGGATATTGTACTAAATCGTCGAGGACCGATTCGAAGCTTGTGTTATCGACATTCCCAAATCTACATTTTTTGATGTTTTTAAGCGATGTATTTTGGGCTTTACAATCTCAAATGGCACTAACCCTTTTGCGATATATCAAATTGAAGGCATCAACGAACGCTTTGCATCCGTTCGAGCCAGGTAAAGACTGTTCTACAGTCTAGAAAGAGAGTAGATAATACAATAAAATATTATGGGAATTTTTAAAGTCATAAAATTCAAATTTGACACATGTGAGCACCAGTTTATTATGAACGTCTGCGTTTAGTTTATTACCATTTTTGGTAGGTATAAATAAGGGAAGTAGAAACATTTACTTTCAGTTTTTTTCTGAAAACTGTTTAAAGAAAAACTGTTTAAACAGCTACTGGAATTATTGGCGCTTACTTTTACAGAAAGACCCACTCCATGTTCCGAATATTGTTTCAATGTTTGAAAACTGCCATTGTTTAAACGTCTGCGAAAAGTAAAACGTTGCAGTTGAAAAAATGGAATGATTTGTGCTATCCGATAACACACAATCAAGTCGATAAGTTGTCGAGTAATTGGGTGTGTGTAATAAAACTATGTCACAGAGGTATTTTCCGATGATAATATTCGAAAAATAGAATTTTGTGAGCTTGTGATGGACAACGCCAGTTAAGATGTAGACTATATTGCAAATATTGTTTTGACCGAATAGAGTACTTTTCCGTTATATGTAAAATACATCCATCCTTAATTCGATATTGGTCTCGTGAAAACCTGCATAAAAATGTATGTGCATGAGCACAATACCCCCAAAAACTTATTGCTTGAATTGGAGTCTTGGGAGACCACTTGATAAGTCCCTTTTTTATTGATGGGACATTAAATGGCCAGAAGTATCGTGACCTATTGAGATGCAAATAGGTCCAGCTATTCAGTACATTCCTGTAATAGGCTTGGAAACTGTTTCAGCAAGATGGCTCTTCAGCACATAATGCACGCGAAGGGAAACAGTCCCATTCAAAGGGACTGCATTGAAGGGAAAAACGTAATATTGATGTAATAACCTTAATGTTGACGTTTGATAAATTTTATCAAATCTCAACAGTAAAACTTGATGATGGGGACAATTTTTGATTTTTTTGCGGTTTGTCGATTGCCAGCGATACGGGTCAGTTTGTTGCGCAGATCACTTATGAACACATTTATATACTTCTTTTTATATATCCATGAATTTGTCATTAACATAGATAAAGATAAATGCCATCAAACTATTGGTACACCTCAAGGCAATGTTCTCGATCCATTTTTTTTTGTTTTATGTAAATGACCTTCCTAACTTTATTTTGCTTGGATATATTATATTCTGTCGGTTATTTCGCAGTTCCCTGAGTTTCCCAATACTGAGTTGTGGTATAATCATACTCGGCTACAGTACGTCCACTAACAGAATATTTACTTCGCAAAAACATATCATTACATTAATATTTAATTTAGATTATCGGGAACCATGTCACCATACTTTTATAGATAACGGAATTCGAATATTAGCGTTTGAATAACTCTTTAATATTTTAAAGTGTGCGCATATTAATAGAGAAACTCTTATTAAATCTATTTAAAAATAAAAACGGCAATTAAACGTTTGTTATTGACACGACTTTCACAATATTCAGAAATCTCTTGTGGAGGCCTTAAAAGCAATTAGCAGTAGCACTTTTTGATTTTTTTATATTTCATAAGTGATATATCCTAAATGTGCTTATTTATAGAGATTCACCAGGAAGAAAGAACGCAGGAAGAAAGATTCGCCAAGAAATGGAGAAATGAGTATAGCGAACAAAACGTTTTATAGAATACTCTCGAACAGAGCAGTAAAAGCATTGGTCACAAAACTGTGCAAAGAACAATGCAGTTCAAGAAAAGACACATCTTGTTAGTCTCCCATGTACCTCTTGTCTGTGAATTACGAAAATATATTTGATTCTGTAGATAAAAGTGAAGAATATGAATTTTACAGACGAGATATGTCTGCGCTCGTAAAATGGCAATCACACATGGTTGAAGGTTAGGTGCCATAGCTAAATAAGTTGGACTACAACTAAACAAAAAGAAATAATGGAACTGGTGTTAGATATTTTGTATGTATCGAAGGAGCATGGTGCAATTTAATGACATTAATATTAAGATCACAAAAGAGGGCGGTGATAACTGAGACTACAGAAGGTGTGGCATCCTGGTAGCATAGCGGTTACAATTAAGCTTAAGTTATTTCGCGAAACCGTTAGGCCAGTGCTTCTATAAAGGTCGGAGACGTGGGCAGTTCCAAACCTAGCGAGGCAAATATTCCAGGCATTTATAACACATGCCTAAGGAACATTTTGAAGATATGGTAGCCGCGAGCCATAAGTAATCCAAAGGTGTGGAGAAGAACGCATGAAGATGAAATCAAAATAAGGAACAAGAAAAAGAAAGCACTGGAATATAAATCAATCATGTTTACGAGGCCTGTAAGGTATGTAGGATTTATGTATGTATACGGTTTGGTATATTCCTGTATATAGAGGACTTGGATTTCCGAGCAGAATTTGGAGAAGATTTGGGAATCCATCTCGCTTTTAAATAAAACAGATACATTTAAACTTAACACTTCTTACCCAACATTACCAAGAATTTACGATCTTATTCCATTTGTAATAAATGGCTTAACCATAAATTTAACAACCTAGAAACTAAACCGGAATCATTTCAAGTTAAAAATACTATTGACTTTATTAACACAATTAAAGACACCAAACTTAAAGACAGAGATATTAATTTCATTTGACGTCATTTGACGTCTTTCACCTTTTCTTGCTAATCTCTTCAAGAGTTACTTGGAAACCAACTTTGAAAACAAAAGCTTAAATATTTTCCTAAAACTTGGGTTAGGTATATGGATGACATGTTCGCGATTTTTGACACTGATAGGAGTAACATTCAAGAATTTATTGGAGAAATTAATTCAGAGTATAAGAGGGGAAATTAGCTTTTGTCGATACTTTAATAATTAAAAAAGATAATAAACTGGAACTCGATATTTTTCGGAAAGAAACTCATACAAAACGATTTATAATTTCAGACTCTAATCATCCTTTCCAACATAAAACAGCGGCATTCAATAGCATGATAGATCGGTTACTAAACGTTTCACTAAACAAAAATAGGTATAATAAAGATCTTAAATGTGTTGAAGAGTTAGCTATATATGAAGGGTTTAAAATCGACTTATGTAAACATACTACTCTTCAAGCAGCAGCTAAACAGTTCATTAAACTCCCCTATGATAAAACCACTAATCCAAAAGATAAAATAGATGTAATAGACAAATCGGAAATTTATTAAGCAAGTTGCACTGACTGCCATAAAAATTACATAGGACAAACGCGTATGTGTCTTAAAATTAGGTACAAAGAGCACTTTTTAAATCACTTTAAAAATTATAAACCAGAGAAATCCAGCGTGGCTGCCCACATGATTACTCTTAACCACAGGATAAATGATAAAATAGAACTGATTAAAGAAATTAATTCAAATAATCAATTTGACGCAGCGGAAAGCATAGGCATTTTTAAAAACAAAAATAAAATATTTAATAACGGCTCTGCCCCTATACCAGCCTCGATCCTTTTTGACCTAGTAGGTAGAAGAACAAGGTAATTGAAAACTAATTAGAAGTAAGACGATTCATTAAAGAGTAATTATCTCCTGAAGACGGTTTATTCAATAAACCAAAACATATGTTGAGTTTGAAAACACTAGTGTTGTAGTTGCGATGTTTGTTAGTTCTAGTTAATACGAAACCACAGATCTCCGTTTCTTCTAATAAGAATCCATCGTGTTTTATTATGCACTTTTAAACGTTCAAACATTAAAAAAATAGATCTAATAGATTTTTCAGTTATACGTAGAGGAAAAGATAGTAAAAAAGGTGGAATTTACAGTTATTGCTCATATTTTCTTCGCTATCACTGTGCAAACAATATTAGTAAACAAATTGTATATATGCACTAAGACCTAGTGCTGTTTGAAAATTCATCGTCGCTTGTATGTACAAGTATCTATCTACCCAGCGTAAATATGAAATTGGGTTATAAACCGCTTTATGTTTATGCTCATTATTCATATTACTTATTATCTAATCCAATAGATAAACCAGTATCTGCGTTAGCAATGAAGTAATTAGAAAACCAACTAACAAATAACATTAAATAACAGTGATAATTATCATATAACACGATCATTCATATACTCCATTAAATCTCAATTCGCACCAAGTAATTTAATTTGTTGCAATTTTGAATGTCATATATCAAACTTTACCGGCAACAACAAACTGGAACTATCTTTAATATTTGTTTAACATTAAGAATCGATCGCTTTTATAACAAGAGGCATCAGATCAGATTGATCATTTATATCTTTACCTTTGCCAGTTATTTGTGCAAATATTTCTGAATTGTAAAAATGATAATTGTATGAATATGATTTTTAAAATGTAACTAATAAAAAGATCAAGAGGATTCAACATTTACTCAGCATAATAATTCTTGTAAAACTAAAATATTAATAATAAAATATAAACTGTTATCTGCCTTGGACAAGGTGCTTCTATAAAAAAATAAGTGCGCACTTTCTGTATACTACTTGGTTATTAATTTCTTATCTGCGATTTTATTGCATCAAACTAGCGATTGAAATTCACCGAGATTAACTTTAAAATATTAATGTCACGTTTTATTTCACTCGTGCTACCACAAAGCAAAAACCGGTACTCAATAATTTATAATTACACTGTAAAAACCAAGGATATATTTGTGGTGACGATTATTTACCATATACAGAGGTCGGTCATCAATTAATGTAACGCTGACCTATTAACTCATCCACAGCATTTATACATCATTGAAATGAATATAATTTGCATCTTTTTCAGCGTTGTTACAAACGGCTAGCGTTACAAGAGTTATTAGAGTTATTAAATGCGATAGAAAGTAAATACATCTATATAAAATAAACAACATTATGCTTTAAATGAGAATCGAAGAGCCTCAAATGACAGATGACTAATTGTTTCGACCGACTGCTTCGTACTCAACGTGATTCTTAAGTTTGCACTTTTAATAAGTAGTACAAGGTACCCAGTTGCGAGAGAAGGTAAATCCCACCTAAAGAGGTATTAAAAACAATGTGCTCAGCACCTAGATCAAACATGAGCATCCAAACGCCGGTTCACAGTCACCGTGACTTAGTAAAACAGTTAAAATAGGAAATTGTAAATCACTGAAATATAGATTCATTGTTTATCCGTTTATAGCCAGGTACTATAAATCAAAAAGGGTGATGTAGTGATAATACTCTTCTGGCTGTGATGTTAGTTTATATTTAGGCTTGACTAGTTTCGATTAGTTAAATAATCATCCTCAGAAGCCTTTGCAAGTTTATGTGGGAGTTAAAAACTTTTGTTGGGAAATGAACTGATGTACACGAGGCACAAAAACATATTGCATGTATCTATATGTAACAATATTGTTTAAAAGAAGATATACGTTTCTACTTCATATATCTAAGAATCTGCTTCTTGAGAAACTCCGTTTTAGTTTGGAGTACGGCAGAATAAGTCGAATGGCTAATAAACCATTTTTTATGGATATTACTTTGGTCTATCATTCATCTTCGCCAAAAGTCTTGACAAAATAGAAACCAAGAATGATAAAGGAGATCAAAATAAAAACCAGCTATTAGAAACCACATTTCCTCAGAGTCTTGAAGATGCAACTGTAGACAAACAAATTTACAATTCAGAAGAATAATTAAGAAGCACAGACGTCTCGTGGAGCAATTCTGAAATTTATAGTATTACGAGGAATAATTTTGTAAACAATCACATTGTTCGCTCCGGAGATTAAAAAAAATTTCGCAATATTGGAACAAGTACAAATTGAACCACATTTTCAGTTGGTTAAAGCAAAAATTACCGAATATACAGCAAAACTTGCATCTTTAAGCAGAGCTTGGAGACTCATTATACATGTTTGAAAATATATCAGCCCATATAATGCAAATATTTGCTCGTCGAACACGGCAATGGACGTTCATTTTATGTTCATGAGCACATTTTCATAACATAAATGTTATGTTAACTTAACGTTATTTACATCGTCACACATTCCATAATTTTTAATTGTTCATTGTTTCAGTATCACATTACGTTGAAGTATTACATGCTATTACAGATAAAAGTTCACAACTTTATCCTTTTAAATAATAAAGTTAAAGGGTTTTTTCCTGGTCTCCTGTGTAACCCTGGATACACGGTGATTTAAACTCAGCAACCACAACATACATATTTGAAATATTTTCAGTCATATTTCGTATTTTTAATCGAATGGTACATGGTTCCACACATTACCTGTTCCTTTTGTAACTCCAACATTCTCCAGTATTCTCTTAGCTGCAAAGTGTTTCATATAAGAGATCTTCATATGGAGATTTCTTCAATTCAACATTCAAACCCCGCATATTACTGGATATTTGGATACATAAAAGTCTTGTTACAGATGTATTTTTTCGGCGGTTCAGAATTTTATATGACCTTCCTATTCTACATAGAATTTCCTTTCCATAAAATATGTAAACAGATTTGCAACACAGAGTAATGTAATGAATAGTTGATTAGAAATACTGTAGTAGACTTAGGTATACTATGTCTTAGGTATGTTTAACGGGGTTACTTCAAAAATGTCACATACAATATCGCTTGTTACACAAATTATATATATTTGAATTGTATGTAATTAGATATTAGATTTGAATAATTCTATATCACTTTTTCCTTTTGTATTAATGCTCGAGTTATCTGGATTTTATATAACTACACAAATTTAATTTGTTATTAGAAAATATATTCTGAAATAAGGTAAGAAAAAGACTAAAATGCCGTAACTTCATAAACGGTATAGTACATTTTAGACCCATTATACGTTCTTGAATAAATTTTTTTGTAAAATTTAAATATCGAATACTACACAGAACGAGTTATGTAATTAGTGAAGATTCTGGTCCTGAACCAAGTAAGTCCATGCAGAATGTCTCCGCAGAATGGCGTATTGACCCTCGCATAAAATGTTAATATTTATTGCTTGATTCTACTAGAGTGCCCTTATATCTGAGTGTTTGAAAATGTTGCACTCAAAGAATTGAATTTTCAACTATAAAGGTCACTGGATGATCATAAGTCTTACTGTTCCTTCGAACATACATCCCACTTTGTGGAAGTTTCAATATCCAATGCTAATGTCAATTTTAATGATAATTTTCAATATAAGCAGTATCGTACATTTTCACAATATAAATATATGTTGTTTTTAAATGCAGTCGCTGTATATAATTTAAAAGTATTTTCTTGAAATTTCACCTTATTTTGTTCGCATATATGTATACAAGAATCGCATTAGGCTTTAACACTGCTGTTGTTCTTAGTTCCACTACACACTTGTAGTCCTTCGGGTCGTAGAGATCCGATATATGCAGGTACAGCAGGATTATCAAGAATAGCTCGCAATTAATATATTGTGATTTTATTACAGTGTATAAACGCACACAACGATGAAAAGCAATCTTATTACTAACATAAGAATACGGTAGTTGTAAGAACGGCAGGTGATTTGCTTTCAGTACAAGTTTGAACTTGTTAGAGTCATTTGTTTGTCCTTAGTGATTTTTCTTTTGTAAAACAGTTTTTCCTAGTCCGTTTTAAAAATGAGTGACCTAATTTTTTTAGCAACGGTGTGCTATCAGGGTTTGCTTCAAACTTGGGCACAGTGCAACGGAAACTTTTGCAAAGCTTTAACAAGCCTACGGAGACGGTGTTTTGTTAAGAGCGTAGGTTTTTCAGTGATTTAAGGTATTTTAAAAATAGTCGATTAACGATGAACCACGCAACGAAGGCAATCTTCAAGAACCAATAAAAATGTCAGGTTGACGATCAGAATGGTCGGGAAAGAGCTGAATTTGACTGACACCACTGTTCATCAGATTTTGGCCAATGAATTGGGGATGAAACAAAATCTACAAAATTGGTTCCAAATAACCTTTCGCAGAAACAAAAGGTCATCAGGAGAGAAAGGTGCCTAAGAGTTTTTGGAATCTATTGAAAATGATCTCCATTTTGTGAAACATTTCATTACTGGTGACGATCCGCAGTCACCAGTAATGGTATCGAGGGAATCGCTCAGTTTTTGGCCAGTAAAAACAAACAGTCCTGTGGCTCCTCAGCTTCCTTATTCACCTAACTTGCGTTCTTGCGTGTGTTCTGTGTCCTGTGTTCTCTTCCCGAGATTACAAAAACATCTCAAGGGATGTCATTTTGGAACCGACCAACTAAAGGCTATTCCAGTATCCGACTTCCAGCGCTGGTATGAGGATTGGAAGGACCATCTCAAGCGCTGTGTGGCTTCTCAGACTGTTTATATAATTTACACACCTCGCACATAAAATATACAGATTTATATACAGTGGGGATACCACTTATGGAATAAAACGATTTTTGGCGATATTTTAGAAAACTGGAAAGTGCGCGGAAAGGTCGATTTTTATTCTCAAATTTAGGTCTTTTGAATTAAAATTTCAATATACAGAGTGATCGATGTATTAGCAGTAATGGATAGGTCATTTTTTAATGGAACACCTGTATATTTTTGTACTTTTGGATTCTACTTGATCATCTGATTTCAACAATAGAATAATTTCAACAAAAAATATTTTTTTACAGGGCTACTCGTTGCTTGCTTTAACGTATTAAAATCTCAAAATGTTCTCCATTGCCTTCTTGACAAAAACACAGTCTGTAGTAAGATGTCTGTCTAACTTGCTCTAAAACTTGAAGTGAAATATTGTCTATTTCTGTGCTTTGAGATCGCTTTTAACATTGAGAATCTTTAAGATTTCCATTTGGTAAGGTCAGATCTATGGCATCTGGATATATGTTTGCCAGGGCACGAACAATTTCTCTAAGTAAATATTTAAATATTTTTCATCTGTCAAATTTTCTTAATAAAAATTGGTCCGATTATATGGTGGCCGATTTACTTCCCCATTCAACGTGGATGTGGATTCCTCAGAAAAAAGAATATTCTCAAGACCTACCTCATTTTATTTCTTCACAGAACTGCAGTCTACGGTCTAGGTCGTCTTCTGTTAGTTCCTGGGTAAACATCATTTTGTGTAGATAAAGTTTTGCATCATGAAAGCACTTTAAAACAGTTCTATAACAGACGTTATTTATTATTAGTGTTTTATTTGTTTGTATTTCGACTTTGCAAATAACAAAATCATAGCTCAACATTCCCATACATTTTATATTAGCCCTTCCATAATACATCCAATATATATAATGCACTGTCTCTGCATTTTACTCCCTTGCTCTTTCCCGCCTTGTCCTTACCACCATTCCCATTCACTCCACTCCCTTACCACTCCCATCAAGTATCCACTGCCGACTATTCTCTCAAGTCCTCGCATTCCTGGAGCACGTGTTCTATTGTCTCCCACCCTTCTCCACACAATCTTTTTTCGTTCCTCATCCAATATCTATTATTTTTCTCGTGTCCGCATCTGAACCTAGTGATCTTCAGCGTTCCCTTCTTACTTGATCGTAAATACTTGAGCAACTCCTCTGATACCAGATATTGCTACATAGGATTGTATCGGCTTTGCCTTATACATGTTCTCCTTTGCTGTTTCTGTACATCCCTGTCTCTGCTTGTCAATTCCCTCCACATCATGTTCCCCTGCTCTCTGCTCATTTCTATCCCCTCTCTTGGGTATCCGTTTCTCTTATAATACTCTCCTCTGTCTTCTTGTCCGTAATCAATTTTCCGATTCGCAACTTCCATCCACCACGTTGTCACCCAACATGACAGGCGTTATTTCCCCGGGCAATTTGACGTGAACTTAACATTTAATATTTTTGTACATTTAATAAAATATTTATCTTTATATCATCGTCTACGAAAGTAGGCTTCCTTTTTAATGGTTTAACATGCATGAATTTTGGACACAGTTTCTTGTGCTATGTTCGGCAACTCAGGATGATTCTGGTTAAAAAGATTCGGAACTTTCATTTGACTTTCACACATCAAAATCTCAATTCGATGGGTTTCCGTTAAATATCGCATTGTTAATTAATCACAAGGTTCGTTCGATATAGACTATCAACATTGACATATACTTACTGACACATCTATTTATTATTTCGGTTATGTATAATGTTTTTGTTTAATTGCAAAAAAAATACTGTAGAAAACCGAATGTGATAAACATTTTAGGTTTGTGTCAAGAAGCCAATGGAGAACATTTTGAAAATTTAATACACTAAAGCAAATAACGAGTAGTGCTGTAGAATATTTTCTACAGCACTAGTCGTTGTAGGTTGTTGAAATCAGATGATCAAGTAGAATATAAGAATATACAGGGTGTTCCATTGAAAAAAATGATTACTCTATTACTGCTAATACACGGATCGCTCTGTATATTGAAATTTTAATTCAAAAGACTTAAATTTGAGAATAAAAATCGACATGTCCAAGCATTTTCCACAATTTTCTAAAATATCGCCAAAAATCATTTTATTCTCAATATATAAGTGGTATCCTCACCGTATAAAATGTTGGTACTGCCGCCAGTTCCTCCCTTTTAAGCAAAATATTTTCTGTTGCATTAACGAAGTCGTTTTATTTTTAAAATACAATTTAGATTTATATTTAAATTTTGTTCCTATGCCTTGGAATGTACTGATCAGATTCGCCAAACGAGAAGTTGCTTTTTTCTAGTTTCAAATGAAGCTTGTTTGATGAAAAGCAGCCTTGAAGTGCTAGATGTTTTCAGGTTAGTGAAAAAATCTCCACCAATGATTCGATACACACAACGATTTATATATTCCACGTGGCCTGCTAATCGGATAAATTTGTGAAGTGCCTTCGAAATGAACAATTCGCGTAATTCTAAGACATTCTAATCAAAAATGGTATAAATTCCATATAACCATAATATGCGAACTTTTGCGGAATTCTATAAGGCTATATTTGAAGAGTACTATAAGACAGCAACGAGGAAGAACTTCGAATTGCCATTTAACCAATATGACTCTTTATGTAGCTCTAGGAAATACAAGTAACCATGACTTATATAGTTCCTGCAACAAAACAGTTAAAACGGAAAACTGTCATTTACTCAAAGCTAAAAACTATGTAGACATGAATGGATAGAAAAGAAAAAGGAAAAAGGATAAGCAGAGACGAACAAACCGTGTCGCTGCGTTGAGTTTTTCATGGCGGTACAGTGCGGCGTGCAAACTACAGCAAAAACTTGCATCGACTACGCAAGACGGCATCGACTCCGTAGAATCTGTGTCATTTTTGCATTTATTGCAAAAGATCTCTCGCACATTTGTCACCTCTATTCCACTTATACCCTTATCCCATATACAATTTTCGTTCTTCTTACCTTATTCCAACAGGTCGTCAAAAAAACCAACCGTGGACTTAAATTTCCGCTTTCGAAAAATTTGTGTTCCCGCGGTTTTTAAATTTTTTTTGAAAATCTTACGAGTCGCACTTAACTTTCACAGGTAAAAAGACAAACTGAGTTTTCAGTCGGGAAATGAACAGTTGTTAGCAGTAAATGAAGTTTCGAAATAAACTGTATTAACTCGAAAACCACGAGTACGCCGGTACACTACGATAACTCTCACTGTATAGTTTGATATGACGAACTCTCGCGGTCGACTGGTGGCTTGTTCGCAGAGTCGCGGCGTGCTGTGGTTTCATTTCCCCCACTAAAGACGTCATCTGTCGGTGGATAGTATGGTTACGGATGGTCCCAAGCGAATGCAGCCCCGAGGCCTACTGCTGCTTTACTGAAATCGGCGTTACTGTGTAGCGCATCTTGATAAAGGATTGGGTTCTTGAAAAACAAAACAAAAGAGTTGAACAAAAGAACTATATTCTTTTTTGGATTACTATTTTTGAGAGTGGCTGGCAAAAGCCAGCAAGAATACGTTTCCTTTGAACTGAAAACTGTAAACACGAAAATGCAGTACAACCTCTATAATCCGAACTAATAATTGCACTGGTTGATCCGGATTATCGAAAAAAATATCCATTATTCTAATTAAAGCAACTACACATTTCAACTTAATCTTACAAAATAAGATTTAAATCTAAGAAGCTGTTAGAAATTGAGTGATTTTGCTTTGTTTAAAATTGGCTTGTCCTTCCGTTTGGGCTCGTTTTTCATTTCGGATAGAATTAGAATGTGATGTTCAGGTTCACCATTTTCCCAAGCTCATTTCAAACATGTTCCAAAACTTCTAACTGCCTCTGTGTGTTTTACACGTCGTGGTATCATTACTACTTCTTCGTCGGAGGTTGATTCATTTTGAGCACGTTCCAAAATATTTATATCGTTTATGAATTTCCATGATTCTTCTTGTCTAACGGCCCATTCAATAATTTCTTGTCTTGTTAGATCTTAAGAAATGTGGGTTACCAATGCAGGCAGTAACTTCCTCTATTTGTTTCTCTACACCGCTTAACCCTTTTTAGATTAACTCTCTTCAGTTCTGCACAGATATCTCCATCTTCAGAGGCAGCAATTGGTAACCCCGGCTTTTTTCTGTCCTTGATACATCACCTGCAGTTGTTCACTTCCGAAACCCCGCGTCTTTAGAGATATTCCCAATACTAACAATCTCAGCTTATGTGTCCCAGACGCATTAGAGCAAGGCATAAATGTAAGTCGTTCCTTGCTCATTTTTCTGCCAGGAGCTGATGCTTCAGCTTGGTGAGCAGGCGTTTTTGAGGAAGTAATTTCCATAAAAGTCCACTTTCGTCGGCATTGTAGATTTGATCAGGACACAACTGCATTTCCTCGATTTTATTTTGCAGCAAGTTTTTAAATGGCTACCTGTTTTTAAATTTATCAAGCTATCCGGAACTGACTTTGAAATTATCATCGTTGTGGGACTGCGCATAAAATTGAGCGCTGAAGTGCGATGTCCGCGTTCCCTATTTATATGATATATTAGTATGCACACACAGTATGCCCAGACACGCATACTCGACCAGTAAGAATGCACAATTTTGTTGGTTGCTATATAGTTATAATACACTTATAGTAGCCATATAAATATATATATATATATATAAGATGACAAAGCTATAGAACTTGAAAATCCATTTTGGGTCCTATAGACCCGCGGAGTTCAATTTTGTTGCGAAACCAAAGGTTCACAACGTTGCGAATGAATTTCCGCTTTTTCAATACTGAATACGAGAAAAATTTAAATGTAAGAATCGTTGCATGCTAAAAGTCACAATTTATTAGTACATACTGTCGTAGGTACCAAGCTCCTGGAGACGAGATGATGTAACTTTTAGTAAACATGTCTTGAATTAGGCCAAGAATTTTAGCAAAAGTTATAAAATAGCTTCTTCGATTTCAACCAAAATATGGGGAAGACGGTGTGGTGTGCTGTAGACATATGAAACGTCATTTGGAAAGCATTCTAGTCTTCTTAACCGTTTTGGAACAACCAATTGCGAGGCGATTTAGCCTTGTAATTAGCTATGCCAATATTATGATATATAATAAGATAGTAGACGTCGCCGTAAACATAAAAACAGTTTGATGATAAAAACTATTCTTGATTCACTAAATATATTTCTATATTTTTCTATTGCTATATTTTTCATGAAGATATTTCAATAAAGCAGGCATAAAATTAGTTTTTCAATCTCAGAATACGTTATCAAAAGTTTGTTAGGTCATCCAAATAATAAAATAAATATGTTGGGAAACAGCAGAATGTACGCAGTAAGCTATAAACACCATTGGATAAGTAATCCAATGGTGTTTACAGCTGACTGTAAAGAATAGGTTTTATAAAGATAGAGGACTAACACCAATATTGCCCACCGTATAGCTTAATTAGTGTTGATGCGGTTAAGGAAACGTTTTAGTAATTTGTGAAGAATACATATCAAGGGCTTTATCCTTAGGGTAGTGAAAGGCTTAAATAACATTGTAATTGGTTGTACCAAAGCAAACCTTCTAGTATAAATAGCATGATATGTTGGTTGGTATTTGGTTTTTCAGCACTCCTGATGATGTTCAAAATTGAAGTCTTGAAAATAGCGAAAAACTGAAATATGTCAACTACAAGTAAGAAAATAGTGCTCGTCAATCACAGAACAAGATGTATCGAACCCATAATGTGCAGGACGAAGCAAGCACACTGTCAATTTGAAAAATTTCACATTGGATAACTCGTAAACTACCAAAAATATCAAAATAGAACTTTGGGAGATGTTATAACAGCAAGGCAACTTTCAAGTGGCGCTAACTCATGTGTGATACATCAAATTAAAGGCCTCAACGAATGCTTTATACCGGTCCGAGAAAAATTGAAATCAATCCATTTGTTTTTGAATAATTTCAATTCTATTGTAAAATTGAAATTTCTGAAATCTCTAAATTTGGTAAGTTTTATTTCATTTTTCAAATTATTTATAACAATTTTCATTTAACGAATCGTTCGAAATGGTGCCCATTATATGGTAAACAATAATGCAATCGATTCTCGGATTTCGTTCTAACATTTCCCTTGTTATGGCCCTATATTTCTTTATAATTTGCACTATTTCCGTATAATTTTAAGTGGTCCCAAACAAAAAAATTCAACGGAGTTAAATCCGGAAATCATACAGGCCATTGTATTAGACTTCTTCCAATCCACTGCCCATGTCATTTAAGAATTGACGAACTGGCAGGAGATAGTACGGAAGGGGTGCTCCATCTTAATGGCAATGAATAAAGTTATCTTCCAAATTGGGGATTCCGTCAATACCTACCCGAACCTTCAATTCTTGGATAATAAGAGGTTCAATGATGGTTTCTGACATCTCTAAGTATGTATTGCCATTCAGATTTTCTTCAATAAATTTTCTTCACAGAAGGTCGCTGTGTGTGACCTTCTCTAAAAACACTCCTCCACTACCGACAATTGTGTTTATTAAAACACAATTGTCTTTGTTACTAATTGTGGTGTGGTTTAAATTGTTAGGGTCATATCCTCACAAAACTGTATTCTTTTACCAGGGTAGCCTTCCCATAGTTCGTGGAGGACAAACATTTTATATAAGTACAATTTATTTAATTTCAGAACTTTACGTACGGTTTCGTGTGATATGTCAGTTATTGTCGCGAAAAAATAATGTTGTATTAATTGCAAAATGGACCATTATCAGTTAGTGTCCCCGTTTTTTCATCTCTTTAGATAAATATAGTTCAGTTAGCGTGTAAACCATTGTAAGGGATAGTTTTGAATATTAATTTAATAAATATATTGTACATAATCTGTAAACAAACTAACGCTACACAATTTTCAAGTCAAATTAAAAGTAAATGTTCTTACGTCCCTTATTTACACCTACTAAAAAGAGTTATGAACTAAACGAAGGTGGTAATAATAAACGGATGCATACATGCCTTAATTCGACTTTTATAAGTTCAAAAATTCCCAAAGCCTTTTATTGTAAATGTTAAAATGAATTGGTAAATACCACGTGTATGGCGGACTTGTGCTCAATAGTATACGACTGTTGTCATTCAAAAAATCACTTCTGCCCAATAAGACTTTACATAATTGAATTAATGTTAAAATAACATCTAGTTGTAATTTATGTGCGTCTTAAACACATCAATTTAGAGTAGTTAAAAAAACTAAAATGGACGCATTAAATATTAAACAAACATTACCTTAATGTTAGTAATGTATTCTTGTTTGCGTATAATTAAGATATTGTATGATTTTGCGTTACTACTGTAATGGGTTACACAATAATTTAAGATATAAAGCAAATTTTTAGTCTTATAATTTTAACCTTTGTTATGAAAGCTTTCTACTTCTCTAATTATTAATTGAGTTTTGGAAACTCTCACTCTCTATTTTATTCAGATTACTTGGCACTTCTGTGATATATTTTTATATTTTATTTTCAATATATTTAAACATATTCAATCAACAGTAATCGATTTAGCGGTCTTACATTGAAAGTCGTGTTTTGGTGCACAAACATGATTTTCAGTCATTAAGTACATTTTTATCTACGTTTATACATAAAACGTAAGGAAAAGTTCTTCCTTTACTATTGTATGGCCACCTGCAGTTTTATGGCAAAAGAAAGCAATGGCAGTTCTAATGCCAAAGATATTTTGTTGTAGTAATGTGCTGCAAAGGAATGTAAAAATCATATTGGGAAATAATGACGCTTTTTAGCAAGAAAATAACTTTCGTTTGATCAATTATCCATCAGGTTTATTACTATTTAATGATTACTTTCGTCTTTATAACGACAGACGTTACTGAGAATAATGAAGAAAAACCTTTCTCTTTTCACGACTGCTAACATGATAATGTGAAACAATCAGTGATCAATGTGATTACCATAAAAATCATGCATAATCGTTGCCGAAAATTATATAGAATTCGGCGTTGCATGACGCGTGCAGTGAAAGTTAGGATTACGATTATGAAAACAATGCAAGTAAATAATTTCATCAAGTCAATATAAAGATATACAAAATGCATACTAATATAAAAAACTAAAACGTAGCTACCTATTATTATTCTTTTTGTTTTGCATAATGTAAGCAGTCAAGGTGCTAAAAACTTTCACTGTGCTCCGGAACTAAATGCATACGCACCACTACAAATGAATATTCGAAGAGAAAATAAATCAACAATCCTGTTACTCGCTCACACATATTGCTTTTTATAGATGGCCAAAAAATCTCCTATGACAAATAATGCTGCAGGGTAGTCACATTTGCACAAATTTCACCTAATTCGAAAGTCGGTCTGATCTGCTTGTTTGTGGCTCTAGACTGTCACATGTGCAACCGCGCGTTCCAGAGAATGCATTTTAATTTGTTTAATAGAAACCGTCAAGTATAACGTTGGTGTCGAGGTTCGTTTCGTGGGTCATTAAGTAAGCGTACTTATTACAATTTACAATCGAAGTTGTTCGTTTAATGGTGCTTTGGTGCTTGTATTTAAATGGTATACGAAACACCAGGAATAGGCATAAATTTTATATTATATGGTAGTCTATAATTTCAACCAGACATGTTTAAAACTGTTTGCTAGCTAGTTACGCAAACTAAATCCACTATAGGGAGACCACTGGTATGAATTTTGCTATAGATTGTCATAGCGTGTGTATATCAGATATGTATTTTCTTCACTAAGAAAAGAAGTGCAGAAACAAAGCAGGCATATATATATATATATACAGAGTGTCCCAAAGGTATGGAATAATGGTTCCACAGCCTTAACCAGACTTTATATTAAAAAATGTTTCAAACAATTCAGTTCTTTCAGTTTTGGTTTTCGGGCTTTTTGTTTAGAAATTGTAGGAGCTGTTGTAAGAACAAGTTTCAATTTAGTCTTTAAAGAGTAATGGAAATATGGTAGCTCTTGGTCACTTATTTGTTCCTGGTTGAAGAAAAGATACCATTGGTTGTACAGATCACAAGATTATTGTATATTTGGGGCGTTGATGATATTGATTTGTTTACATTGTCGTTAAAGCTTGTCCGGATTTATCTCAATTTTTCTTGGCGATCTTTAAACCGTTTAACAACATTAACTGAGTTCCCATCCTGTTTTGCATCCTTCTTGAAACTAGAATATGTATTTTGGTCATTAACGGTCGTTTTCGTGTTTTTTCCTTCTTTTTCTTTTAAGTTAAGAAAACCATACAAAAGCATGTTGAAATTCATCCCTTTCCAAGAGGGCCGTGACTCTTGGAAATGTTTATACCACTTTTAAGTGCTTACTTTATTTATAGAAGACTTTCCAAAAGCAAGATTTAAATTAAATTCTTTATTCCATTTTTCTTCGTCTAAGAAATCGTCTAGTATACCAAAACACGTGTAACCTTTTCGATACTCAACAATAAAGTATGCATCCAATATGGCTACAAATGCCAACATACGTTAAGGACAAGCGTATCAATGCAACAACGAAAAATTGTAATAATTGAATTAAAATTAAAAAAATACTTTTTCTTTATCAAACCTCGTATATACGGATTGGCGATATGCAACTAGTCCCATAGGGTTTTAAAATTGAAAGAAAAATTGGATCATTAAATTTCCATCTTTTCTTCGATGGTAAAATAATTCGATGGTAATTCTGTGAAAAAAAAAACAATAATTAACGAGAGAATAACAAAGCACACCTACAACAAGAACTGTAAATATTACATCGCATTGGGAAGCGACTTATCGTTCTTTCTCCCCACTCTTTGAATTTTGTGTATTACGTTGCGCTGCCTCGCTCGCTCTCGAAGTGAACGAGGCCTAGTCCGCCTCACGTCCGTCACTATAGTAAAACTAGCCTCATAGGGTAGTTGCATATCGCCAATATGTATAAGTGTCCCGAATGTATTGAGCTGAATGAATGATATTGAGCTGACATGTTACATAACTACATTAACTACTAAACAGTCCTTATATTAGGAATTTCGCATATTGTTGTTCTAAAAACTTACAACTTAAAATTGTTATAAATTGTTCAAGATCGGCGATGCCAATAGTACACTGGTTTTTCGACACACGTTTGCAATCGAGATATGGCCTTTATATCTAGGTTAATAGAATTAAATATTTTTTAGGCATTACAAATGACATAACACCATTTTCTTATCTCAGAAATATCGCAGACAATAAAAACTGTCTTGTCTCTATCAGTACCAACTTTCAATAAGAACTTTTAATTCAGTGGAAGGGAAAATAGAAAAGATAATTTTTAATTGAAAACTCAAAAATTGATATCCACGCTATTGATATCTAATTGTGTATACCTGCTTATTTTTAATTACTTTCTAAATCTTTAGATGGTCGAAAATTCAGTATCATAGAAATATTTTATTAACAGCCATCCGACATTCTATTCCACTCTCTTCCAGTTCTCTGCCCAGGTTACCATTCCTTAACAGCAATTGAACTTGACTGCACATTCACCATTACAAATCTCCTAATGGTAAAAACAAAGTCCCTTTCCAGTTATTTACATTAACATCAAAGAACAATCAATCTCCGCGCAAACCTACATTATTCTTCTCGGATGCTTATCTACGATCTCCATAAATAATTATGACTTACGATGACGACTTTCGTATGTCTAACATCTCCATGTAATCACAAACATGAATAATTACTTAGTTGCTAGTCCACGAATTGACAGTTCTTTATGGTAGCTCTTTATACCTTGTCACGTGCATTTTTATATTTGGGGATTTGGTTCTCGAAATTGGTCGAATTCGGCTTCCGTAACCGCCGGCGAAAACCACACCCGACAAATTAAGCAGATTATACGTTTCTCATTCACCTACACGTTGCTTCGCCGCCCGACAATTTTCTTATCATCGGATGACAGTTGTAATTATTGTTCTCTGAGTAGGCGTCCTTATAACAGTGCAACACAAAAAATCAGGACAAGAGGAAGTATCTTGGTTTGGGTTTTTCTCTTGCTACAATATTCAAGCATTAAGGATGGAAACAATATTTTGTTAGTTAACGGTAATCTAGTGCTGAAATATTTCCGGCAGAACTTATTTAGCATCTGAGAACATAGCTAGAATATTATTATTCTAGCTATTTCAAGACATTTCCAAAAGTAGGTACATGTCTTACTACACACTCTTGGGGGCTTGAGAGTTACCAGCGAAGATCAAAGAGTTCGCGGAATGACGGCAAAGAGGGGTGAAATTAAACATGTAATTATTTTTCCTTTTCGATATACTCTCCCTTAACTCCAGTTCATTTCTCAGATCTTTCGAATAATTTATTTATACTCTCAATTATTTATATTCTAGGCCCTCAAAATAAGGAGAAATAGCGGACTTCATCGTCAGTAAATTTCTTCGCTGGAAGGTCTTTTTTCTTAATAGAATCTTTTAATTTTTTTAGTAATGTGATGTACTATCGGCATTTGCCTTCGTCGCTTCTGATGATGCCGACATGGTCGGCGAAACGTACGTCAAGTAAACAAAAAACTTTTCGGTTTTGGTCTAGTGGTGCCGTTATTCAACTTAGTTACTAAGCTAAAGGATCCCAAATCCACAACTAAGCTACCGAAACACTAAGTTATACCACCACTTTGTGTATCATTAATGGGGGAATGATAATAAGAGGAATCCCAATATGAATACGAACCTTTCTTTTCCTATATATAATGGTGTTGCAGAACCTTCAGGATGGCGTTTCTTATTTGGTAAACAACCCAGGTTCTGCACTTTCTGCCCGACATATAATGTCAGTATTTAAAATCCTTCAATCCTTTAAGTCTTAACCCTGCTGTGATCCTCGGGTTACTATGACCCGAAAAGGATTTTCAGGTTCTATAACTTTGTCATCTTTCACTATTTGTTTCCAAGATTTTGTGACTTTGTTTGCTTGTGCGTAGAGTATAATATTGCCAAAATTGTTTTAACAAGGAATTATTATTAAATTTTTTAAACAAGATTGCTATGTACATAATCCTCTTGTCATTATGACCCAAAACTATTTAGATTTATTTGACTTTACATAATTTTATTTTTAACCTTATTTATATGAATACTATGAGTGTATTACAAGTATATAGCAACCAACAAAATTATGCATTCATACTGGTCGAATCTAGAAGTCATATATTATCATACTAATATATCATATAAATATGGAACGCGGATAACGCACATCTTTATATGCAGCGTCGAATAAGCATCATTATAAATCATGGCGAGGCGATTTCTACCTGATGAAGAAATAGCAGAGATAGATGCAAATGCATCCGACGCTGCAGATACTTTTGAGGTTGAAAACCATACCAGCGATGATACCCACTATGAGAAATCCGAAGCAGACTATGATTCTTCAAATGACGTAGTGCAAACAAATACTGTCGTTCCTGTACAGTTAGTGCAGTCAAAAGAGAAAGTTATATCTTGGATGTCTTTTGACTGCCAAAGTATAATACATCCTGGCCATACCATATCCAGAATGAAGGATATTCTATCTGCCTTTTAAGTTATCGTGAACCGTACACTTGAATATATTGTGCTAAAAATGAGCAATTTGGTCGGATATATATATTATTGTTGTTGGATTATTGTTTGAGAAGACTATTTCTGGAAGAATTGGGCAAACTAATGGTAACTCCGTATATAATAATAGAACATAAACCTCGAACTCAACATACGTCCGAAGATTGTCCAATTTATAAGAGGAAAGTAAATGAATTCGTAACGTATATAAGAATTGGATAATATCTAATTTAAATTATTTTTGGAATTTGCGTAAACAGTGGTAGTTCCTTCAAATAATACTTTTTATATAACTACTTAATAAGTCACGATCTTTGAAATACTCCAAATATATTGCAAGAAGATTACTGCGCGATTGGTACTGTTAGTAAAAATAAAACAAGAAAGTTTTCCATCAACCCTTTCAAGGTAAACTTTTATAAAATAGTTTCATTAATGTTTTTGTTGGTTTATTTATGCACTAACTCTATAGATGTCCAAAAAAGATCAAAGTGGTATCACATTGGTACCACTTAGCTTGTAAGGGGCGCATATGAACATTTCTATGACATCGAGTCCATTCTTCTTCTTTTCATTGAGTGGAAAGGCACTAGAATTATTACATCATTATTACATCGTGCTCTTTTATTTTTACTGCTTGCACCGGATGTAGATGGCACTGCTACTTCGCCACGTTGGTCTTGAATTTTCTTTATTACGGCAGTAGTTTGTTGAATACGAGGGTTATGTTTTCTTGACATTATATAGGGAATTACCATCAGCTTGCCCAACTATCTCAGAAATAGCCTTCTCTTGTACAGAACGTTCCTATTTCAATCTGGATTTATTTCTCTCCATAACACAAATGCATTATAAGCACTTACATCAAGTATATTGTAGAACAGGGGTGGGCAACTTTTTTCATCAACGAGCCAATTTCAGTTTTCATATCACGATGCGGGCCAGAACAAATTGAATGGTTTAACAAAAATTCATTACTTCAAAAATGTTAAATTATTTGAATAGCCAAATTTTTACATATTAAAAAATAATAAAAACAAATTGGCCTCAATTGGTTAATTGGTTAATTAAAAATAAAAATTTGTAATGAACAAAATACACTATCAATA
>JAWQRM010000412.1:0-22974 GCA_033557675.1 Coptodactyla brooksi
TCCCACTTTTATATTTTTATATATACTTTTTTTTTTTTTAAATGTTCTTTGAGAGATATATTTTTATATTTTTTATATATATATATATATATATATATATATATATATATAACATAATATATATATATATATATATATATAACCTCCTTTGATTTATTTTAACCTGCCGTTAAATCTTGAAAAATATGCAACCAATCAAACAAATATGCCTTAAATAATCCCCAAAAGCAAGCGCATAAGGGTCAATATAAAGCTTACATTAAATTCACCTTTTTTTTATAAATAGATACATATATAAATAAAATACATATATAAAATAACATAAATTTCTCTCTAAAGCTTTCAAAATCTCTAACAATTTTCTATATAGAAAGAGAAGCAAGCTTGTTTTCAAATATTATAGCTTAAATAACCCCTCGGAACTAGTGCATAAGGATCAGTGTAAGCTAATGTTAAATTCGTCTACTTTTATATGTTCTAATATTTTAAATATACAAAATAATATAAATTTAAATTTATCTCTAAAATTTTCAAAATTTTTAACAATCTTTTATGCAGAAAAAAGACAGGTAAGTTCCTTTTTAAATCTTATACCTTAAACAACCCCTATAAACTAGCGAATAAAAGTTAATATAAAATTTACGTTAAATGTTCCTACTTTTATTGGTTTTAATATGTTAAATGTGCAAAATATACCTGAAATAATCTAAACTTAACTTTATCGCTAAAACTTTCAAAACGTTTAATAATTTTCTAAGGAGAAAAGGAAACAGACAAGTTTCTTTTTTGATGTCAGTGATTTATTTTAATATTTTAAATGTACAAAGTACGTATATAAAATAATATAAATTTATCTCTAGAACTATCAAAGTTTCTAACAATTTCATATACAGAAAAGGAGGCATAAAAAGTTTCTTTTTGAGTGGAACAAATTAAACAGCCTCTATTGACTAACGCATAAGGGTTAATATAAAGCTTATTTTAAATTCTCCTACTTTTATTTGTTTTAATATTTTAAATGTACAAAATATACCTAAAATAATGTAAATTTAACTTTATCTCTTAAACTGTGGAAATGTTTAACAATTTTCTATGCAGAAAAAGGAAGGAAAAACAAGTTTCTTTTCAAATGTTAAATAACCCCTATGGACTAGTGCACAAGGGTCAGTATAAGATGACTTAAATTTGATTATAAGCTGTTAAATTCGTCTACTTTTATATGTTTTAATATTTCAAATACACAAAATAATATCAATTTAATATTTGACTCTAAAATTTTCAAAATTTCTAACAATTTTCTATGTAAAAAAGGGGAGTATGTTAACACCCACAATTCATTGTAGAAGAATTGTTAGGAATTTTATTTTTTAAAGAAAGAAAGTTTCTCTGTCCGATAAAAACATGATTTCTAACAATTTTTCTACATATAAAAAGATATAGGTAAGCTTTTTTTTTAAATCTCGGTAATACGTTTTAAATAATCCCTATTGACTAGTGCATAAGGGTCAATATAAAGCTTATATTTAATTCGCCATATTTTATTTCTTTTAATGCTTTAAATGCACAAAATACATTTTTAAAATGATATAAAAGTATTTCTAAAATTTTAGAGATTTCTCATAATTTTTCTAAAATAACACCTATGTACTAGTGCGTAAGGCTCAATATAGAGTTTATGTTAAATTCTCCCGTTTTTGTTTGTTTTATTGTTTTAAACTATTTATTTCAATAATATACATTTAAATTTATCCCCAAAACTTATCGCTGTAATAGTAAACAACTAAATAAATACCAAAATAGTTCATTTTTATAAAGCAAACTTATTTATAAAACAACTCGATACGTAAAGAAAAATATTCGTTTATTAACACCCTGTATACCACTTGGTTGGTCGTAAACAGAACTAGTTGATTGCAAATTTTGTTTTCATTGTAGAAAAATTGCGGACTAGAAAATTATGCACTACGGACTAGTGCATTGGGGATAATATACAGCTGAAATTCTCCTACTTTTATTCCTTTTAATGTTTTAAATGTAGAAAATACGCATCGTAAATAATATAACTTCAAATTCATCTCTAAAAACTTACCACTATAGCACTAAAACATAGTATTTAGACATTTTTTGCAGAATGGGTAATAGCGCCACCTATAAGCAACGCATCCGTGCTCCAAAAGTCAACAATGAAGAAATCTGTACCCGAACAGTTTTAAAGCAATAATAACCTTGGACTTTGTAAAATCCACAGCGGTATCGAATTGCGATACCGAGAAGTTATCCGCGCGCGAAAGCAATAATAAAAATGAAATTGGGAGTTGGAGGGATTTTTATTTTTCCGAGCGACCGCGTCGCTACCTGGCAGCTCGAATTCTAAGCGAGCTACAGGAATTTTTAATACCTACGGCAAACACAACCGAACGCAAATGTCAAAAATCTCGTTGTCAACAACTCGTCGCGACTCCGTCTCAAAAATAACACCCGGACCGGGGAACGATGGTCTCGAAAGTTGATTTTTAGCTCCCCACCACGTTCCGGCCGAAGAAAACGCGCCAGGTGGAGGTGAGCCGACGGAAAAAAGCCACTGGCATGACTCATACGGTCGGTAGACAGTCCGTGCAACTGCAGAATTGCATGTCGTGAGGATTTTCGGCGAGAGACGGACTTTTCAAATGTGCCTTATGCGAGATGAGGGCCCCGACGCACACGTCACGTTAGCGGCCGGCCGTACGTAACCTCCAGACGACGAAAAACAGGGGAAAACGATGGACGAACGCAGGGTGGCCGACTACTTTGTGATCGCGGGGCTCCCGGACGATCCGGAACTGCTCGACGACAGCGTACTGTCCGAGTCGGGCAACCTGAAGGCCGGACACAACCGGGCCCCCATAACCGACGTGGGAATCGTGTTCCCGTCGCTGGGAGAAACAGTACCTGAGGATTTCGAGGTTATCGAACGTACGCCGACGGGCTTAAACGCAGATTTAAACCACGGCAGCTTGCGGAGCATCGAGTGCTACGTTTGCTATCGAAGGGGAAGGGATAAACCACCTTTGGTAGACATAGGTGAGATTTTTTACCAAAATGACCCCTATGGACTAGTGCATAAGGGTCAATATGGAACTTACTTCAAATTCGCGTACCTTTATGCATTTTAATGGTTTACAGGTACAAAGTATGTATTTAAAATGATATTAATGTATCTCTAAAATGTTAAGAACTTCTGATAATTTTTCTAAAATAACCCCTATGAACTAGTGCATAAGGGTCAATATAAAACTGACTTTAAATAGCCTGAATTTTGTATTAATTGTAAAAAAAGTTGTTATGAATTTTATTTTTTAAACAAAGAAAGTTTCTCTGTCCAATAGAAACAAAATTCTCTGTCCAATAGAAACTCTGTCAATATAAAACTTATATTTAATTCACCTACCTTTATTTATTTTAATGTCTTAAATATACAAAATATATATTTAAAATGTATTTCTAAAATTTTAGAAATTTCTAATAATTTTTCTAATATAACTCCTATGTACTAGTGCGTAAGGCTCAATATAGAGCTTATGTTAAATTTGCCTGCTTTTATTTGTTTTCATGTTTTAACCTATTTATTTTAATAACACAAATTTAAATTTATCTCTAAAACTTATCACTATAACACTAAACAATTAATTGTAGAAAAATTGTTAGGAATTTTATTTTTTAAACAAAGAAAGTTTCTCTGTCCGATAAAAACAAGATTTCTAACAAATTTTCTACATATAAAATGATATAAGTAAGCTTTTTTTTAACTTAGTAATACATTTTGTATAACCCCTATTGGCTAGTGCATAAGGGTCAATATAAAACTTATTTTAAATTCAGCTACCTTTATTTATTTTAATGTCTTAAATATACAAAATACATATTTAAAATGTATTTTTAAAATTTTTAAAATTTCTAATAATTTTTCTAAAATAACACCTATGTACTAGTGCGTAAGGCTCAATATGGAGCTTAGGTTAATATGCAACTTACTTTAAATTCACCCACCTTTATTTATTTTAATGTCTTAAATATACAAAATACACACATAAGGTTCAATATTGAACTTATGTTAAATTCGCTTTCTTTTAATGCTTTAAATGCACAAAATACATTTTTAAAATGATATAAAAGTGTTTCTAAATTTTTAGAAATTTCTAATAATTTTTCTAATATAACTCCTATGTACCAGTGCCTAAGGCTCAATATGGAGCTTATGTTAAATTCTCCTGTTTTCATTTGTTTTAATGTTTTAAACTATTTATCTCAATAATATAAATTTAAATTTATCTCCAAAACTTATCACTGTAACACTAAACAATTCGTTGTAGAAAAATTGTTAGGAATTTTATTTTTCAAACAAAGAAAGTTTCTTTGTCCGATAAAAACAAGATTTCTAACAATTTTTCTACATATAAAAAGATATAGGTAAGATATTTTTAATCTCGATAATACGTTTTAAATAACCCCTATTGACTAGTGCATAAGGGTCAATATAAAACTTATATTTAATTCGCCATATTTTATTTCTGTTAATACTTTAAATGCACAAAATACATTTTTAAAATGATATGAAAGTGTTTCTAAATTTTTAGAAATTTCTAATAATTTTTCTAATATAACTCCTATGTACTAGTGCGTAAGGCTCAATATAGAGTTTAGGTTAAATTTGCCTGTTTTTATTTGTTTTCATGTTTTAACCTTTAATATTTATTTTAATAATATAAATTTAAATTTATCTCTAAAATTTATCAGTATAACACTAAACAACTAAATAAGTACCAAAATAATTAGTTTTTAGGAAAGAAACTTAACGTATTACGTTCAAAACATAAAGAAAAAGATTTACATTTCTTAACATCCTATATAGCACTCAGCCAGTCCTAAACAGAACTAAACAATTGTAAATTTTGTATTTATCGTAGAAAAATTGTTAGAAATTTTATTTTTTAAAAAAGAAAGTTCCTTTGTTTAAAAAATCTGTTTCTATGTGTTTTAATAATATAAACTTAAATTTATCTCTAAAACTTAATGTATTATGCTCAAAACATGAAGAAAAAGATTTACGTATGCTAGCACCTTGTATGGCGCTCAGCTGGTCCTACACAGAACTAGTCAATAGTAAACTTTGTATTCATTGTAACAAAATGGTTAGGAATTTTATTTTTTAAACAAAGAAAGTTTCTTTGTCCGATAAAAACATGATTTCTAACAATTTTTCTACATATAAAAAGATAGAGGTAAGCTTTTTTAAACTTAGTAATATATTTTAAATAACCTCTATAGACTAGTGCATAAGAATCAATATAAAACTTATATTTAATTCGCCATATTTTATTTCTTTTAATGCTTTAAATGCACAAAATACATTTTTAAAATGATATAAAAGTGTTTCTAAAATTTTAGAGATTTCTCATAATTTTTCTAAAATAACACTTATGTACTAGTGCGTAAGGCTCAATATAGAGCTTAGATTAATATACAACTTACTTTAAATTCACCCACCTTTATTTATTTTAATGTCTTAAATATACAAAATACACACATAAGGTTCAATATTGAACTTATGTTAAATTCGCTTGCTTTTATTTGTTTTAATGTTTTAAACTATTTATTTCAATAATATAAATTTAAATTTATCTCTAAAACTTATCACTATAACACTAAACAATTAATTGTAGAAAAATTGTTAGGAATTTTATTTTATAAACAAAGAAAGTTTCTTTGTTCGATAAAATCAAGATTTCTAACAAATTTTCTACATATACAGTGATATAAGTAAGCTTTTTTTTTAACTTAGTAATACATTTTATATAACCCCTATTGGCTAGTGCATAAGGGTCAATAGGGGTCAACTTGTATTTAATTCGCCATATTTTATTTTTTTTAATGCTTTAAATGCACAAAATACATTTTTAAAATGATATAAAAGTGTTTCTAAATTTTTAGAAATTTCTAATAATTTTTCTAAAATTACTCCTATGCACTAGTGCGTCAGGCTCAATATAGAGTTTAGGTTAAATTTGCCTGCTTTTATTTGTTTTCATGTTTTAACCTATTTATTTTAATAACCCAAATTTAAATTTATATCTAAAACTTATCACCATAACACTAAACAGTTAACTGTAGAAAAATTGTTAGGAATTTTATTATTTAAACAAAAAAAGTTCCTTTATTCTATAAAGACAAGATTTTTAACAAATTTTCTACATATAAAATGATACAAGTAATACATTTTATATAACCCCTATTCACTGCTGTATAAGGGTCAATATAAAACTTACTTTAAATTCACCCACCTTTATTTATTTTAATGTCTTAAATATACAAAATACATATTTAAAATGTATTTCTAAAATTTTAAAAATTTCTAATAATTTTTCTAAAATAACACCTATGTACTAGTGCGTAAGGCTCAATATAGAGTTTAGGTTAAATTTGCCTGCTTTTATTTGCTTTAATGTTTTAAACTATTTATTTTAATAACACAAATTTAAATTTATCTCTATAAATAAACTTATCACTATAACACTAAACAATTAATTGTAGAAAAATTCTTAGGAATTTTATTTTTTAAACAAAGAATGTTTCTCTGTTCAATAAAAACAAGATTTCTAACAATTTTTCTACATAATAAAAGATGTGGGTAAGCTTTTTTGAATCCTAGTAATACATTTTAAATAACGCCTATTGTTACTAAATTCACCCACCTTTATTTATTTTAATGTCTTAAATATACAAAATACATATTTAATATGTATTTCTAAAATTTTCAGAATTTCTAATAATTTTCTATATAGAAATGCTGCTTTTATTTGTTTTCATGCTTTAAACTATTTATTTTATTAATATATATTTATATTTATCTCTAAAATTTACCACTATAATACTAAAGAAGTAAATAAGTACCAAAATAATAAATTTTTATGAAAGAAACTTTTGAATCATGCTCAAAACGTAAAGAAAAAGATTTACATATATTAACACCCTGTATAGCATGCAGCTGAATTTTATTTTGTTAAACAAAGACAGTTCTTTGTTCAATAAAAACAAGATTTTTAACAATTTCTCTATACATAAAAAGATGTAGGTGAGATTTTTTTAATCTCGATAGTACTTTTTAAACAACCCTTATAGACTAGTTTATGTTAAATTCGCCTACATTCATTTGTTTTAATGTTTTCAATATACAAAATACGTATTTAAAATGATCTAAATGTGTTTCTAATTTTTTTTTCTAAAATTCCTAATAATTTTTCTAAAATAACCCTATGTACTAGTGCGCAAGGCTCAAAATAGAGCTTGTGTTAAATTCGTCCGCTTAAATTAATAATATAAATTTAAATTTATCTCTAAAACTTATCACTATAACACTAAACAACTAAATAAGTTCCAAAATAATTAATTTATATGAAAGAAGCTCTCAATGTATTATGCCAAAAACGTAAAGAAAAACATTTACATATGTTGTTAACACCCTGTATAGTGCTCAGCTGGTTCTATAGAACTAATCGATTGTAAATTTTGCATTCATTGTAGAAAAATTGTTCAATTGTTTCTGTGTTCAATTTATCGAGCAAAGAAAAAATTTAAATGTACAAAATAGACATAAAATAATATAAATTTAATTTTATCTCTGAAACTTTCAAAACTTCTAGCAATTTTTTATATAAAAACTAATGTTAAATTCTAATATCAAATACGTCTACTTTTATGTGCATCTCTAAAACTTTCAATATTTCTAATAATTTTATTATGTAGAAAAAGTGATAGATATGTTTATTTTTAGAAATTGGTAGTATACCTTAACTAACCCCTATGTACTAGTGCATAAGGTTCAATATAGAGCTTATGCTAAGTTCAGCTGCTTTTATTTGTTGTAATGTTTTAAACTGTTCTAAACAATTAAATAAGTACCAAAATAATTAGTTTTTTAACCTAAACAGAAATTATCAAAATTTTTATCACTTTATTAATTGTTTTGTTTTTAATTTTTCAAGGCGTTATGTACGAAGGTAAGGAGTTTCTGATGGCAGACGCGTCGGTCATCAAGGAAAGCGTAGGGCAGCACGTAGCGAACGTGAACAATTCCACAGCGAACACGTTCATAACGTACAGGCGGGGCCAAGCCACGATGCCGTGCAACGCGCTTGTCGTCACTGACATATGCGTTGTGATCGCAAGCAAAGGTGAGTCGCCGCCTCACGCCTTCTGCTGCATCTACAAGAACTTGAACAAGGGTATCGTCGGCAGCGACGTGTTCCTCTGCTACAAGAAGTCCATGAACCGGGCGACGCTGCTCACCTACAAACCCGGTGTGCTGAGCAGGTGGGTCCTAGTGATTTTGAAATTATTACGCGATAAGGAACGTTTTGAGTATGTTCTGAGTCATTATTAATTAAGTAGAACTAACTGTGTTTGCACAAAGCAATAAATACGATGAGTATTAATTTCTGGGGAATCAAGTGATTCAAAATTCTTCAAATAAATGACTAATATTATAACGGTGAGTTATGATAATAGTCACGGTTAAATTCCTCATTGAAAATCCTTTAAAATGAGCCCAAACTCAATGGGGTTATCTCCGTTAGTTTTCGAGATATGCGTAAAAGTTTTAAAAAACAAACGACTATCACAGGTGTGATTTCTTCGATTTTCCAGGTTATTATAAAAGATAGATATGGAGTGTTACATATCAAATTAAAGGATTTTTTGTGAGGAATCCAAAAAGATCTGTTTGGATGACGAAATTTTAAATTCTGACAAACTTGGATATTAAATATTAACTATATAAGCAGAATTTTTTTTGTACACAATCTGTATTATTAACCAATATATAGGATTATAAAAATTTAATATTTGCATTACAATTCAGTCGACTTCATCTCAAAGTCAATTCTTACCTAACGTTTCTATCCGTAACGTACATTAACATTAAACATTTCTATTTCAAATGCATTTCATTTAATTCCTTATTGAAAACCCTTTAAAACGAGCCCAAACTCGATGGGGTTACCTCTGTTAGTTTCCGAGATAATCTTAAAAATTTTAAGAAACAAACGACTATCACCAGAGTTATTACTTTGATTTTCTTGGTAATTGTAAAAGGTGGATATAGAGTGTGACATATCAAATTAAAGGATTTTTTGTGAGAAATCCAAAAAGATCTGTTTGGTTGGTGAAATTTTAAATTCAATTAATATATATCAATTAATTCAATTAATTTAAAGTATTAATATAATATTCTAAAATAAAATTTTTATCATTTTTTGTATATTTGGAAACTAGTTTTTATAAAGCGCGCCCGCGTACTTGTACGTTTGTAATAAAATTTGCGGAGCAAGAAAAAGAGGTTTTTTAATTATATTTTAGTAAACTTTAAATAATTATAACTCGCAAGACGGATACATCCGATTTTATTTACCTTTCTATAACTTCTATCCCATATCTCTTTCAAATTTAAACTTATTTACCACCACCTCGTTGCAATTTAATTATGAAGCTTTAAATATGAAGAATTATGAAGCAGCTAGGTAGTTTAAATATGTTAGTATAAATAAGCGATACGAAGTACATATGAAGCTTGTTAATTCTAAATGAAATAAGTTATGTAAGGTAAATAAATTATATAAGTTCAAAAACAGCAATGAAATATTAGTATTTGTCAAAATATATTCTATGGAATTGTTGTCATTGTTTGTCAAAATTTGAAATGTTGTGGGGTGTGGTGAATTATATGTATATATATATATATATATATATATATATATATATAAATTATTGAAAGGGATTCTGTAGATAGTTGTATATGTGGGTTGTTAATTTGTTTATTTAAGCAAATAGTGTCAAGCTTAGTTTTTAATAGTTTGTCTATTTACAGTTTTCAAATAAAAGTTGCAGTGCATTGAACTCTTCAAATTTTGAAGCTATTTTTGAATATACAGGGTGTTTGGTCAAACACATCATAATTAAAATAGGGTCAAGGTAAGAGAAAGTCATGTGGGATGTACGCATCAACTAGCTATAGTTGCAAAGGCTTCTGAAGATGATTATTTAATTAATCGAAACTAGTCAAGCCTAAATATAAACTAACAGTTTATATTTACTTTGTATAATTACAATTGAAAGCCAAATACAATGTGTTATATATCAAATTAAATGATTCTTTATAGGGAATCTGAAAAGATCTATTTATACATTATTGATTGGCATAATTCTATTTTTTTTTTTCAGGTACCCAATGGCAGATTTGCCCCACTTCCCTTTTCCAGAATCCGTTCCGTTATTCTGCCTGCCAATGGGAGCAAGCTTGGAGCTGTGGCCTAAGGAGGCGACCCAGCCCAAGCCGGTATACAGTACGTTCGTCCTGACGGTTTCGGATGCAAAACACAAGGTGTACGGTTCCGCGATGACCTTCTACGAGAAATTGCCCGAAGAGAGACTGACGGACAAGCAAAGAGAGCTGTTAAGTTACGAGAATCATCCGGAGCACGACCTGCATTCGATTAAAAGCATATGCTTGCTGTCCCACTGGCCGTTTTCGTATACTTTCGAAAAGTGGTTGATGTTTTTATACGTAAGGAAAAGTGTCACCTGGAAATGAGAGCCGGTTTATCGTACTGTTGTTTTAGAATCTGGTGGCAAGTGGGAAACCTCAGCCGGTACCCATAGAAAGGTTTATCGTCCAGATGTTGGAGGAGGTCCCGTTTCCCGGGTCGCGGATGCTCCTTCAGTTGACCCCGGACCAAAAGGACCGCGCGATAATGACACAACCGGAAGACTTGCCCCTTCCGAGAAGTTCCGCCGGATTCAGGCAGTTGCTGCTCAATTTACGGTCGGAGAACTGTTTGACCGTCCTGTTGCTGGCCCTGACGGAACAGAAGATCCTCATACATTCTTTGAGGCCCGACACTTTGACTGCCGTGGCGGAAGCCGTGTCCTCATTGCTGTTTCCATTTAAATGGCAATGCCCTTACATTCCACTTTGCCCGTTAGGTACATATCTAATTTCTAGAGAAAATGTAACTTTATTATCATTATTTTGTGCCTTAGGTTTGGTGGAGGTGCTGCACGCGCCTCTGCCCTTCCTCATTGGGGTAGATTCCAGGTTTTTCGATCTGTACGATCCGCCGGCGGACGTCAGTTGCGTCGATTTAGACACTAATGTTATAACGGTGAGTTACGAATATATTCTGTTGAATTCTCCATCGAAAATCCTTTAAAACGAGCCGAAACTCGATAAATAACCCCTATTGACTAGTACATAAGGCTCAATATAAACTAACGATATTATTCGCCTACTTTCACTTGTTTTAATACTTTAAATCTACAAAGTATGTATTTAAAATGATATAAATGCTTTCCTAACATTTTAAAAATTTCTAATAATTTTTCTAAAATAACCCATACGTACCAGTGCATAAGGCTCAATATAAAGCTTATTTTAAATTTGTTTAATTTTATTTTGATTTTGTCCATTTAAAAATTAAAACAAATATAATTTGTACATAAAAAAAATAATATATATTTTTGGCTGTATAAAACAGTTTGTTAAATGAATGTAATCTCTATGCAGCAGTACGTAAGGCTCAATATAATATTGAGCCTTATCCTTGAAGGATAATTAAAGAATTTTTTGCAAGGAATATGAATTTCCTATTGGTTGCGCTTTAATTATGAAGAGTTATGAAGCCACTAGGTGTCTTGCCTTGTTAGTATAAATAACACATTAAAATAAGCTAGTAGTTCCAAAATCTACAACTTTATTGACTGTTATATTGGTTTTGTCCGTTTTTGTATACAAGATTATTATGAATATTATATATTTAAACAAAACTTTTTTGCTTGTATGAAAATTTATTTTTTTCCAGTACCGGTTTCGCGGTATTACTACATCATCAGGTGATTACTGAAACTACTTAATGTATTACAGGTAATTTTTGTAAGTTAACATAATAATACTTACAGTCAGGAAATTATTTAAAACAATAACAAAACATATGTACATTCTAAAAGGTGACATTAAACTGAAAATTTACAAAACACGTCTGGGCAAATTCTGAACAATATTATACCTCAAAAGATTCGAAAATCATAATAAAAACTTGATGTTATTTAAAATTTCTTCTCAAGCAAGAAAGTTTTGTTTAAATATATAATATTTATTGACTGTATTAATATTAAAGAATGCCATAAATGGTTTTAAACATTTAGATCGTTCAATATTTTGCGTATATTTATGTTTTATTTATTTTGAAGGTTTGTGAAGCACATAGATCTCTGTTAACTATAAAATTGCTGCCGAAGAAGGCGGCTCGAACGTTGAGGAACACCCTGGACCACTTACACAAGCAGCTGAGCAAGCAGAATGCTGCGACACATGCCGAGCAGGTGGACGATGTCGAAATGGAGTTTAGAAAGCGACGGGTCGAGGTAATAATTTTTACTTTCTCTTACTCATAGGTATAAAGAGAAAGTATTGATAGATCTTGACAAATTAGACTATTTGTAGCCTATCTATGCTATTTTGAGTGGTTGGTCCGTCTGTCTGTCTGTCTGTGACACATTTATCTCTTGTCCTATTAGGCTAATCAAAACAATAGTTTGCATATAAGCTATTTATTACATAATCAGGTCACAATAAGGATTTCGAAAAAATTGTACATGTGGTTGAGGTACTTAACCTGAATATTTTTTTATTTTTTTACAACTCTTTGTAACAAAATATATTTTTGTAATCTACATAAAATTGCGAGTAAAAAACTATAAGGATAGTACATGTTTAAAATCAACGGTTCTCGAGCTATAAGCATTATTGTAAAAAATACAGTATTATGGGGCAAGAGGGTGTTTTGTTCTTCAACTCGGTGAATATCTCTTTAGAAAAAAATATTTCAAACACAAATTGCGTGACATCGAATTCTTTACAATTTAAAACTATTTTCGAATATACAAGGTGTTCGGTTTATTTCAAAAATTATTCAACTTCAGATTTTTTTTTATTTTTAGTTTTTAGACATATAATAATTAAAGTGGTCCTTTAATTATTATATGTTTTATTATAAGCTGCATTACATCTGACCCTTTACAATTTGAAACTATTTTTGAATATACAGGGCGTTCGAGTTATTCTAAAAAGTACTGAAGATTTTTAAATGGAATATCTAATTATTATATAAATATTATATTTTGAACTGTTGCTTTTTTGATTGGAACAAATTTTTCAAATAAAAGTTGCAGTGCATTGAACTCTTCAAATTTTGAAACTATTTTTGAATCCAAATTCAGATTTTAGACATTGCGAAAACATTGTCATAATTAAAATAGGGTCAAGGTAAGAGAAAGTCACGTGGGATGCACACATCCACTAGTTTTTTTTTTTGTTCCTATGGGTGTTACTTGAGTCAATTCGTTTTCTAATGCAGCAAATGCAAGAATTGGAGATTCAGGAGGCCTTCCTCCGCTTCATGGCCCACACGCTCAAGGGTTACAGGTCGTTTCTGCTGCCGATAACGAAGGCGCCGACGGTCGGCACGACCGACCCTCAGGCGCTGTTCCAGTTGACCGAATTCCTGAAGTCCCGCGACAAGGCGCACCACAAGTTCTTCACACACGTGATGCACACCCAGATGTTCATCAGGTTCATAGAGGAGAGGAGTTTTGTCGCGGACGGCGACCAGGGCCTCACGTTCTTCGATGAGTGCACAGAGAAGTTAAATTATGAGGATTCGGATGTGAAGCTCGTCGAGTACGATATTGGGAATAGCAGCGAGAGGACGGTTTTTTTATTGCCTCCCGAGCCTTTGACAGCCGGCGGTTCGTTCGTTTACAGTGAGTTTGTGCTGGATCCTAGCTTGTTGCTGAGCAAGAAGCACAACCACCTGAAGTCGCTCCACCAGAGTAACACGCCCGGATCGCCCATGGCCCGGCGGACTAAGCACGAGATAAAATCCGCCCAGAAGTTGGCCAGGAAGTGCATACGGTCCCCGAAGCTGTGGGTGCGCTGCCTGAGCGGCACGTGCCATACTTTGTACTTCATGGCACTGCCGAGCATGTTGTCCTTGAACATGGGCAAGGAACGGGCGATCCTGCAGCAGTCCTACGAGCTCCTGGTCCGGGCTACGAACCAGAAGCTGACTTGTGACGAGGTCTGCTACCGGCTGATGATGCAGCTCTGTGGGGAGTTCTCCCGTCCACTGCTAGCCGTGAAACTACTACTTTTAATGGAACGAAATGGTATCCAACCAAACGCCCTAACCTACGGGTAAGATTCTGTTAAACCTTGACCTTGATTGAGCTTAAAAACCAAACCCTTGCAGGTTCTACAACCGTTGCGTCCTCGAGGCCGAATGGCCCGCCCAATCCAGCCCGAGCCAACTCCTGTGGAACAAGTTGCGGTACGTCGTGCTTGCAGCTGGTCATTTCCGGTTCGCCGGTCGACGAAGGGCTGCCGGGAAGCTGTCAGCATCCACCGAAGGGAGTAAGTACAAGTATTACATGAGTATTACTAAAAGGATTAATAATCTTATATTATACAATATTGTGTTATCAATTTTCATCATAAAGTATAGAGACAGTTATAAGAATTAAGCCTTGACTTCATAGTGTTGCTAATTTGCAACATAACATTTATATATAGGTAAATGCAAAGCACCAGAAGTAACAACATGAGAGGTCCTTCAATATTAGCCTAAACGTAATGGGTATTACCGAAATGATACGTAATTTTTTATTATACAATGTTACGTGGTCATTTCAAGGAATTTAAATGGCAACAAAGATAGTTGCTTCGCTAATTTTCATCATAAAGTATAAAGAAAGTTATAAGAATTAAGCCTTGACTTCATAGTGTTGCTAATTTGCAACATAACATTTATATATAGGTAAATGCAAAGCACCAGAAGTAACTACATGATAGGTCCTTCAATATTAACCTAAACATACTGGGTATTACCGAAATGATTCCTAATTTTTTATATTATACAATGTTGTGTGATCATTTCAAGAGATTTAAATGACAACAAAAATAGTTGTTTCATTAATTTTCATCATAAAGTATAGAGAAAGTTATAAGAATTAAGCCTTGACATCCTAATTTGAAGGTAGCAACCTATTGGACATAGCGGACAGGGCAGCGTCCCGGTCAAGCCTGGACTCCCACGAGGCGGTCTCGTCCGAGGGGATCCCCGAGAAGCTCCTCCGCGGCCAGACGGTGAGGATAGTGAAGGGTGGCAACGGCTCGAACGAGACGGACTCTTCGGAGGTCGACTCGGCCGTACCGCCGAGCGCCCTCGAGGCCGAGGACGACCTTGGGGACCCGCCGGAGGGGCCCGTGAAGGTCACGCAGCCCGAGAGCCCGTCCGAGTACCTGCGGATGCTCTCGAGATCGGAGAGCGCGGGCGACGCGAACATCATCGACAAGCTGCAGCAGGGCTCGAAGAAGAACTGCGCGAGGGTCCTGCGGTTCAATGGGGACGGCGACGGGACCTACCCGGAGTCGAGGGATTCGCCGACGAAGTGAGTTTCGAATTGATAATGATTAACTATTAAGTCTTTTAAAGAAAATTCTTTTAAAACTTAATTGTACACAGCGTGACAATTAAATAACAAGAATTTTTCGATATACACAAAAACACACATTGTATTATGTTTAAAAATTCGAAAGAGGTGACTTGTATCTTTCTAAAAATATTCTCTGTCTATCTGTGTACTCTTGGTCTATGAACTTCTCACAATGTTTTAGTAAATATTTAAAGGTTCGGTATTAATTATAAGGTAATTGGTGTTAATTTAACTATAAAAATGTTTTTAAGCAGTAACTTACATTTAAAATTTAGTTATAATTAATTTATTGGTGTACAGATTGTGAAAGGTAAAAAGAAATTCGATTTGTCATATTTATGGGATTTGCAGGACATCCCCACGGACTGTGGTCACTGAAAACGACCCGTTGGGGGCCCTGGATCAGCCAGATGTGCCGGAGGAGGTGACAGTCCCGACTGAGTGCCCCCAGCCCGTGTCATACGCGAATCCACCACCATCCGATGACCCCGTGCTGTTCCGGAATTCCGTGCAGAGGTCCGCGACTTTCGAGGGGTCCCCGCCCGCCCAGAGCAAGCTGCACAGGTCCGAGACGATCCCGTCGGCCATGGTGACATCTGGCTTCGCCAGCATCGGCTCCAGCATAAAGCTGCTCAGGTAAAAAGCCGTCTCTGTCGATGTCTCTGCACGGACTGTGTACCTTTTTCGTTTTCGTTTTGGAAATAATTTGAAAAGTTGCATGTGTGTCGTCGTTCTGTGCTTTTTCGTCTAGTGGAACCTCAATTATCCATTGTTTTTTGTTATTTCTGCAATGCATGTTAAATGTAATGAAATTAAACATCTCCTAAAAGGGTTTTATCCTGTTGAGAGTGTTATTTTGTTTTTATCAAAAAATAATTTAAATGGAAGTATAAGTAAAAAGTACAATGGAAGTGCTTAGGCTAATTAATAAGTTATAAATTTTTCTATCAAATTTGTAGTAATAGCAGTTAGTGTTTTCTTCTTGGATCAAAAACCATGTTGCTGTAGACAGATAAAGTCACTTTCTTGCAGAAATATGAGAAGTCTTCCATGTTACACTATCTCAAACTTTAAACTTTTAAAAAATTTTAACATCTTCAGCATTTTAAACTATTACAAAATGCAAAAAATAAAAAAAGTGTTTATAACAAGAGGTATACAAAGGGAAACACACAACAAGGTTTGTTGATGTACGGTTTTGTTTATTAAGTTAAAAAGTATTGAATGTAGAATTTCATATGTGAATACTCAAGTGATCCTCTAAGTATTTGAATAAAAGAAAATGCTTAAAGTTGTATTTTATACAAAAGCTGCTTTTAGGGGAAAGTTGCATAAGTAACTAAAAACCAATCTTCTAGGACCTTTTATTGTCCTGGAAGATTGGTTTTTGATTACATTGTAATTCAGGTTTGATATATTTCAGGTTTTCTATTTAGTCAAAATTTATATAGATACATAATTATAATCATTTTCCTTTTTTCCATAAAATTTGCATTAATAAAAAGTATGTTCTTCTTAGATTGAAAACCGTCTTGTTATGGACAGATAAAGTTGCTTTCTTCGACGTAATACTATGTCTAACTTTAAACTTTTACAAAAGTTTTAATTTTCTAACATTTTTAATCTTTTACAAAATACGAAAAATCAAGAAAATGTTTATAATAACAGGGAGATACAATAAGGTTTGTTAATATGCGGTTTATTGTTTCGTTTACTAAACTGAGAAATATTGAATGTAGAATTTCATTATATGGATACTCTAGTAATCTTCTAAATATTTGAATAAAAGAAATGCTTAAAGTGGTTTTATATGAAAGCTGCTTTTAAGGGGGACTTGCATAAGTAACTAAAATGTTATACAGTATATATACAGTATTCTATATTGTATTATATGTTTGAGTTTTTGTTTGGTCAAAATTTGTTATAGATGCACAATTACAACTAGTTTCCTTTTTTCCATCAAATTTGTAGTAATAGCAGTTAGTGTGTTCTTCTCAGCTTGAAAATCCTGTTGTTATAGGCAGATAATCACTTTCTTGCAGAAATTTGAGAAGGCTTCGATGTAATACTATTCCAAGCTGTAGGCTTTTAGAAAATTTTAAAGTCTTATTATTTTGTTTATTAAACTGAGAAATATTGAATGTAGAAATTCATGATATCAGGGCACTGATATCATGAATGAATGATTACATTGTAATTCATTGTATTTTGCTATGTTTTGGGTTTTTGTTTGGTCAAAAGTTAGTCAAAAGTATCAAGTTTTAATTTTACTTTCTAAAGATATAACTTTTACAAAAACTATAATTGTTTATTATTAATCAGTACTATACTTCAGAGGATGCCATAAACTAAAAAGTGTTATTAATAGGAGTGTTGTTATTAATGTAGGGTTTATTGTTTTGTTTGATTGTATGGATACTTGAGGTTCCACTTGTTACATTAAAAGGAAAAAAGAGTAAATGCACGTAGCATCGCTAGTAGCTAGCTGTTTTCTTTTAGCCGCTATTCACCAGCAAGACTCTCACTGCGTAAGGCAAACTTGAAGTCAACTCATCAGCTCATAGAGACCGCTATCAATAATTTAAGGTAAACCCGTCTTTTTTCTACCGTACAATTGGGAAAACGGCCCGTTTACAACCGTGTTTTTCTCTTTCCATCAGTCCGAGTAATTTAACTGGGAAGAAATCGAACGAACTGATCCAGGGGGGCATCAGCAGCCTGAAGAGCGCGGCCAGCACGGTCGTCAAGAAGCTGGAGGAGATCAAGGAGACGATCTCGACGTCGACGACGAACACCCCCGTCAAGATGCTGACGGGGGAGAGGCAGGCTTGCGGGGACGCCCCGGAAGTTGAGAACGAATCGACGGATGGGAGTGAGGGTGGCGAGAGGCATCGGAGGATATCGGCCGAGTTCGGGAGCTACCGGGGCAGCTACGCGAACCTGAAGGACTTTGAGGACCTTCCCGAGAGCCTGTTTGCCGTGCCGGTCGAACCATCAGCGGACGACAGCGAAATGGACATAGTTATGACGTCGTGTTCGCAGTGTCACAACTGCCTGTCGTTCCTGTACGACGAGGACATCCTGGCGAATTGGTCTGCGGACGATTCGAACCTAAACACGGGCTGCCAGTCGTGTAATAAGCACACGGTCCCCCTGCTGACCCTGAGCATAGCCCAGCGCGGTGTGCCCCCCAGCGAACCCTTCAGTGTCCCGTATTTGAACCCACTTGTTCTCAGGAAGGAACTGGAGAATGTGCTTGCAAGGGAGGGTGACCTAAGCCTGGCGGATGCGAAGTTTGTTGAAGAACACCCGATTATCTACTGGAACTTGGTGTGGGTCTTCGACCGGATCAACGTCCAGACCCACCTGCCTAATTTGTGCTTTAAGAATCGCGTCGCCAACAGAGCTTCGTCCGATTCGAACTGCGATAGCCTGGAGAAGGTTAGTAACGACAGTGGGGCTGAACTTGAAGAGGTCGGGGGCATGCAACCTGTCGAAGAAGGGGCCGATCCTCTCACGCAGGAGATGGCTTCTGTAGGTAAGTGATCTAAGTTTTTAAACAAAGGAAATACTTAAAGTTGTGTTTTATACGAAAGCTGCTTTTAAGGAAGAGTTGCGTAAGTAACAAAAATATTATACAGTATTCTTCCATTAAATTTTACTTTTATTATTCTAAAAGATTTCTCAAATAAATTTTTTCGTATATTTAAAACTAAGAATTGGTGCACTAATTCTGTTTTATTTTACTTTATACTTTTTTTTGTACCCTGTTACCAACTTTACTGAAAAGAAGACTCTATTTTTGTGGATTTTATTTGATAAAGTCACGTAACAAAGTATTTGATTAAAAGAAATACTTAACATTGTGTTTTATACGAAAGCTGTTTTTATCTGAAATATTACCCCCTATTCTTCCATTAATTTTTCTGTTATTATTCTGGAAGATTGGTTTTTGATTGCATTATGATTCAGGTTTTACTTTATTTCAAGTTTTCGTTTAATAAAAATTTGTTCTAGATGCACAATTATAACTAGTTTCCTTTTTTCCATCAAATTGGTAGTAATAGCGGTTAGTGTGTTCTTCTTGGATTGAAAATCCTATTGTTTATAGGCAGATAAAATCACTTTCACGTTTTACAAAATGGAAAAGACTAAAAAACTCTTTACAGTAAAGTGTATACAGAGGGAGACACACAATAAGGTTTGTTCGTGTTGAGTTTATTTTTTTGTTTATTAAACTGAGAAATATTTAATGTAGAATTTCTTCGAAGTATTTGAATTAAAAAAAAATGCATGAAGTTGTGTTTTATACAAAAGCTGCTTTTTATGAAAAGTTGCATAAGTATCTGAAATATTACCCCCTATTCTTCCATTAATTTTTCTGTTATTATTCTGGAAGATTGGTTTTTGATTGCATTATGATTTGATGAACTCTCAAATAAATTTTTTCGTATATTTAAAACTAAACATTGGTGCACTAATTCTGTTTTATTTTACTTTATACTTTCTTTTGTACACTGTTACCAACTTTACTGAAAACAAGACTCTATTTTAGTGGATTTTATTTGATAAAGTCACGTAACAAAGTATTTGAATAAAAGAAATGCTTAACGTTGTGTTTTATACGAAAGCTGCTTTTAAGGAAGAGCTGCATAAGTATCTGAAGTATTACCCCCTATTCTTCCATTAATTTTTCTGTTATTATTCTGGAAGATTGATTTTTGATTGCATTATGATTCAGGTTTTACTGTGTTTCAAATTTTCGTTTGGTCAAAATTTGTTATAGGTACACAATTATAACTAGTTTCCTTTTTTCCATCAAATTGGTAGTAATAGCAGTTAGTGTGTTCTTCTTGGATTGAAAATCCTATTATTTATTTAGTTATAGGCAGATAAAATTACTTTCTTGCGGAAATTTGAGAAGGCTTCGATGTACTATTTCAAACTTAAGCTTTTAGAAAATTTTAAAGTCTTATTGTTTTGTTTATTAAGCTAAGAAATATTGAATGTAGAAATTCATGATATCAGGACACTCGAAGGATCCTCTAAGTATTTGAATAAAAGAAATGTTTAAAGTTGTGTTTTATGCGAAAGCTGCTTTTAAGGAAGAGTTGCAGAAGTAATTGAAATATTACCCCGCTTTCTTCTATTAAATTTTCTTCTGTTATTCTGAAAGATTGTTTTGTTTTATTATTCTGGAAGATTGGTTTTTGATTGCATTACGAATTCAGGTTCTGTTACATTTTCGTTACAATTTGTAAAAGATAAAAACGCAATGTATCAACTGCTATATCCATGGTGATGTAATTTTTTAAATCATTCTATAAAAGAATGGATGTGCTGTACTGTGCCAAAGGTTACAATCTTGGTTAAAACACTTTTAACATGTACCTACCATAATAACTTAGCGAAAAGTTTAACTTTGCAGGTTACCACTGGTTCTTTATTTAGCTGCGCTATTATTCTATTGTAACTAAGTCTTTCCTCATCTATTATAGAACACCTGGAGGTGCCGGTGACCGTGAAGTGCATGTGGGATCATCCGAAGTTGTACGGGGACTTCACACCAATGTACACGCTGTACCAGAATCGGGCTGCCTTGTTCAACAGTGGGATCCCGGAACAGACACATATTAGTTGGTAAGCGAAAACTTTTCTTCGATAAATGTAACGAATATCTCCAATTTCCTCAATTTGTCAGGATTTTCCAGTAGCAAGTATTATAGCACTCATTTCTATTATATATGATAAAGAGACAAGAAAAGTCCAATTAAATATTTCTGTGTAATCTTAAAAGTCATTATCAATTACAATTAGTTAGACTTACATTAGTTTCAAGTCGTACTGTTTAGGAGTTTATGTCACAAAAAGATGAGAGGTACTAATATAAAATGTTTTTTTGATTGGAAAAAATTTTTCAAATAAAAGTTGCAGTGCATTGAACTCTTCAAATTTTGAAACTATTTTTTTGGAATATACAGGTGTCCGGTTTATTTTAAAAATTAAATAGGATCAAGGTAAGAGAAAGTCATGTGGGATGTACACATCAACTAGTTTCTTAATAAAGCGTTTTGGTTCATTCATAAATTATCCTTCACAAAATTATGACATTTTAAAACTGTCGAAATTATTATCTTTTGTGGTTTAAAGCTGAGAAATGCATGTAATGTCTAGGTTTGGTGTTAAAGATGAAACTTGCAGAATGAATTAATGTTACTTAGTCAAGATTAAACAAAGTTATGACCAATAACTTATTAATTATCAAATTCAATGTTTTTATGGGTCAAATAAATTTCTTCACCTTGTGGTCTTTCCTAGCAATCCTCTTCTTTCCGTCTTCCTTGACGAACTTAATTGTAAGATGCAGGTTAGAGTAATTTTGTGTTCTTCTGGTTGTCGTTCCGTGGACTCCTTTCTGGTGTTATTTTACAGGATGATGAAGTCTGTAATAGATTCGGTCCACTGTAACGAACTGCTTGATCCACTAAAGAAGCTGGCGATCGAGAGGAACAAGAAGAAGTCCCCGAAGCCGCAAGAGGACGGGCCCCCGATCCATTACATCTCTCCTTCGATCTACCGGGACATCCTGTTCCTGACTTGCAAGGCGGTCGGGCGGGCCAACATGGACGTGAATGCTTTCGACAAGGAGTACGCGGTCGCGTACTCCAGACTGCCTGAGAAGCACAAGGGGCTGTACGGGCCCCTGGACCTGCCGTTGACCATCGGATCGATCTACTGCAGGCAATATTTCAAGCCGTTGAGTCTGCCTTAACAAAAAGACGAAAAATCACCCTCCCATCGTTGAACAAATCGAGAAATTATAGCCGAACTCTCGGATGGAGTTGTCGAATCGTGGCCTTAGTTGATTTTCTTCATATCACATGTGATTGTTTTAACTGTAATTATTCATTCGTTTCGCCTTTCCTTTTTTTTTTTCTTTGTTAAAGCATTCGAAAAGACCCCCTTTGATAGTCCTTAACGTCCGTTTGTAATTTCTGGTGCGCTGTTTCGGATTAGAGAGAGATTATAAGGAAATCTGACGACACCGCGGGCACCGGGTGACATAAATTATTTACAAGTGTTATGATTATTACGATACTTTGTATATTTATATTAATTTTAATTAACTATTGATTGAATATAGGTCGTAAGTTTCGTTTTTAACTATTAAAAAGAAAAAGGTTGACCGAAATAGAGAAGCAGAGTTTTATTTAGACATTTTATGATTTATCTATAAATTATCCTTCGCAGAATGATAAAACCTTTCCAAACTGCCGACATAATTATCTTTTATAACTTAACAGGTAGGCTGAAAAGTTCGTAGGCTGACACATAGATGGCGCTACTAGTATTAAATCCATATGATTTTTAGTTAGCCCTAGCCTTCAAAAG
>JAWQRM010000413.1:0-22958 GCA_033557675.1 Coptodactyla brooksi
TTTTGCCAGCAAAGATCGAATAATGCTACTATCAGAAAGATGGCAATACGTGTTGGACCAAAATAATGAATATGTAATTACATAAAATATTTATACTCTCGAAGAAAAGTGCCTTTCATTTTCACAAATTACTTTCCGAATAACCTAATACATATTATTCAAAATGCTGATGTGTTTTGAATCTAATAATTATATGAATGCGAGTGGATAATCGACCTACCAAAAATTCTAAACGAGCTTCTACGAAATTGCATTTGCTTCAGACCATTCATCAACCAGCGAAAGCTTTTTGTTGATAAGTATACATTCTAAAAATGCAGTGAAACGCGTTCAAAGAAAGTATTTACAAGAATCCTGCAAAAGAAAGACATCTTTACAAACTTTACCTTTAAGAATATGTCTGAAATTATTTATCTGTATCTGCACAGAGTTTGAAGAAGCATGAAAATAGAATATCTCGAAGTTATTATTAGGATCGCTTTATTAAGACAAACTAAAACTTGAAATTACTTTGAGTTTTAATTCAAATTGGTTTTTGATTCTCTTAGTTTTTGGTTTTCGCAATGAGCGTACAAAAGAAATCTACTTACCGGATGCATTGGCAGCCGAAAAGGTTTGGGAGCTTGATTAAATACCGGAGATGGAGCCGTAGGAACAGAAGTCGGCCATCTAGGTCTAGGACACGGCATAGACGGAGGCCTAGATCCATAATCTGGGCCTCCCAGCCTTGGTGGAGGTGATGGTGCGTAAGGAGAAGGAGGCCTGAAATGATGTGGAGATCTGCCGCCTCCACGACCTCCTGATCCCGACATATTTAGTTGTCTTATGAAATATTCATAATTCTTGAAATCTGAAACAAAAGCAAAGGTACCATGAGGTTACGCAATACTTCTAAAATAGAGGTTTTTGTCTGAATAAAAAAAAATTCGTGGGATTTATAAAAAGATTGCGCTCATTTCGTGTCATCATTCTAGTTTGACTGCTAAAAATAGGTGCTAGTTCAAACGAAGGAAAAATGAAAGTGCCCACCGTAGTGCCCAAACTACTTAAAACGACTACAGCTTAAAATAACTGTTTAGAGTATCATTCCTCATGCTCTAAACATTTATAATAATAACCTAAATCTGAGATCCTGTTTACAACTGGCCGCTAATATGTTTTGAATACTCAAACACTACGTTTCCCTATTTGTTCTACGCAATAACAAACAATAAATAAATGAGCAAATGTTTCACTCTTCTTTTGTTAAAGGCGTCCACACAAAGCAAAGGTTTTATTATATACCTATGTTTTCTTTTTGATAAATTAGTGTTGAAAGTAGTGAAAGTAATAGTTCGGTATAAAACTATCTGTTTCGAAATATTTTAGGTGGTACTTCATTCAAATAATTTCTCAATTTTTTTTCATTTTTGATTGCAGTCCCATAATTGATTAGAATACTTGTATTAAAACACTTTAATACTAACATGTGTTCATTGTAAGCGCTACCTAAGAAGATTACACTTGAATTACAAAAATTTGGGCAGCTGCAAAATAAAAATTCTTAATCAAGTATGGAATGGTAGAACGAAAACGAAAACAGTTAAATACTTCCTTCTAAATACGGCCGAACAATTTTTTGAATTTGTGTTGCAGAAACATCTTGTTCCACAACTGGCCAGCTTTATACTGAGAAAGAACCTGGTGGTCGTGAAAAATATCAAGGACAGCGAGTAGTCAGGGATTTATGCTGTCAATTCAAAGGATCAGGAAAAAACAATCACAATGGACAAGTTTTTTACTTCACTGCCCTTAGCGAGTTTGTTGGTGTCCTGGAACCTTTCAATATTAGGTACGCTAAAATAAAACAAGACATGCTTCCCAAATGAAATGAAGAAAACCAGAAACAAAGAAAAGAATCCGTCAATGTTTGGTAACCTTGCTATCAACCGTGCATACCAACAAGAACGTTGCTGGACCGAAACAAAAACCGGAAATGATATTGCACTACAATGCGACTAAAGGGGGTGTGGACAACATGGACAAAATGATAACTCATTATTTCACAAAGCGAAAAACGCTTCGATTGCCACATGCAATGCTTTTCAATATGATAGATGTTGTTGCTCTTGCACCATTATATTTGTTCATTTTGTATGAAATTTTACAGAAAGAGGTTTTTCGATATGCTGATCAAGAATTTAATAATAGTTTTTAATAAAAATGCGCAATAAGATTTTTTTCATTTTTTCGTTGTTTTTTTGACATATTCACATCTATTAATAGTCATCTTGGTGTGCAGTCATCTTTTTCTTGACATATTGAGATTTATTAATTGTCATCTTGGTTCATTTATCAATGGCGCAAATAAATCAGTTGCAAAATTTCACCTCAGCGACTTTCTACGAAAAGTTAAGACTATCCGATAATTTGTTTGATGATTAATGCGGATGTTTACACAAACACCGGACATTGTGGTAAGAATACGAAAATTTATAAAAATCAAGGAAAATGCATAGTCTGGACATGTAATCGCCGTGATTATAGACAAAATAACAAAAAAAACGAAAATTGGTTTTTATGTTGGTACTTTTTTGAATAAATTCGAATCAGCCCAAAAAAGGTCTTTGAATTATAATATTTTTACCTTCGTCAATTGTGTACATTTGAACATATTGCTTATGAAACAGGAATTACAATTACATCCATTATTCGGTATTGCCAGGATATTTTTGCTAATTATTTAATTGCAAATCCAAAACCCGTTGACAGTCCTGGAAATTGAAATCGATCAAACAAGCATTTCAAAAAAAAATATTGTAGTATTTGGTGGGTTATAAACATTCATACACAAAATGTCGAATCACAATGGACCCGTTTCAAAGAAAAAATTTAACAAGAATTTATGTGGCGTCAAGAATTCGGCGAGAAATCGCAAATATTTTTTAATTTTTGGTCTGAAGTGTAAAATCTACGTGACTCAGCCTTGATTTCAATATTCATTTGTTATTTTTTTTATTATTTTTGTGCTTTTTGTTTAAATGATTTCTTTCTGTTATTCTTTCATTTAATATTTATTATTAAATAAAACATTTTTAAAAAAATTATGCATTTCTATTAAAAAATCATTAAATTCGTGATCGGCATATCGAAAAAACCCTTTCTGTAAAATTTCATACAAAAAATAGTGGGTCCGTTAATGTACATAAGCGCCAGCTATGCTAGGACACCCAGTGGCACCAGTTCCACATTCTTCAGTGGCATCAGCAGCTGTTCTTGTTCTAAAGCCTTCGACGCCATCAGAAGCATGAAAAGATGCTTCTGGACGCATAACACATGCGGGCAGCTATTTCATCTGCAGATCAGCATTATCTTTTCAAAGAAAAATAAAAAAATATTGTGGTGTTTGTCATATGTTGTCAATATTGACATTTTGTGATGTCACCGTCACTAAATGTCAACAATATACACTATAAATAGAATTTGTATTGAATTTGTCTGCGTGTAAATTTTTGGATATCATATATTTTCTACAATGCATACAAATTTCTTTTCTTACATTACTATTTCAATGAAATCTCTATAACTGTTTTTTAAAAAGTATAATATTGTTAAAATATCACATCAAATCTACGTGAAATTCATTGCTTTGGGATAAATACAAGTTTCAATCGCATAGTTACAAAAAGACGTTTTATATTATTATTATTCACTAATATTTATTTATTTGTTAATTAACACTTGGGTAATTTTGAGTAAATTGTTTCCTTCGCCAAAGGCGTAATATAGATTTTAGTAACTTAATATTATTGATTGTAGCCGCTCATTTATCAAAATAGTTTTACACAGATAATATTACTTAGGCATTGTCTATGTTGAAAGAAAGACAATAGAACAAAGTAAATAGCTTATTTTATATTCATTTTTCAACAGTACCTATTTTAAACACTTTTAAGGTTTATATGGTAATCAAACATATTATGAATGTAATATATATATATATATTACATGTATTATATATGTACATTACATATATTATTACCATATTAAATTACAGAACGTGAAATGGCAAAATAACAATTGTAACAAATTAAATATTAAGAAAATCTTCACCCTCAAAAGTTGCAGGGCTTTTCAGGGTGCTTACAGTTTAAATTGGGGAGTTTTGAAGAAGATTGTGCAAAAAAGAAATTTAATTTAGTACAGGTAATTTTAATTTAATTAAAATAAACTTTTGCATTTACATTTTCTAACATTTGGTTAGATCTGCTAAGTATGATTTTATTTTAGAGCTTAATGACACTACATATTATTAGTATACAATAATACAATTTAGTGCGATTATTAATTCTTAATAATCCTCTATATTATAATATTGTATATAGGGGATTAGTAAGAATCAATATATTACTTTGTCATTTCTGTGTAATTTCTTTTACATTTTCGTTGTACATGCTATATAACGAAACAAATTAATAAATATAATGTATTATTAAGAAATTAATATATATTTATTTATTTATAGTATATTATTAATAAATATATATTATTAGTATTATTAATACTAATAATATATATTTATTATATTATAAGTTTATTAATAATAAATATTAATAAACTTATCGAAGCCAAACCAGTAATAATGACTTTTTAATTTAGTTTCGATAAGATTTTTAAATTAGTTATCTAGAATTAATCATACTTCAACTGTAAAGTGTGATACAAGTTAATAACCTGTCTAAATACCCCTTTTATTGTTTTCAAAATGATGTACTTTCCTAGCACTAAATATATTATTATTTTATTCAAGCTAGCTAGATTTTTTTTAGTTTTAAAGGAAATGGTGTGTGGATCTAACTAGATCATTCCAGATAAACCCCAACCGTCTAATTCTAGACGCCTCCACCCTAAAATGTTACGTTTTTGTAGAAGATCACTCGTTGAATTATTGATAAAAAATTATTTGGTATTCTAGGAACATAATAAAACAATTGCAAAAAAATATCAATTTACTTATAGTAATATATAAGGTAAATTCTTATGTATTACTGTACCTTATATATTTACTATATATTACTACAAATGTACCTGGTGTATAGTAATATATAAGGTATATTTGTAGTATGGAATCATTACTATATTGAAAATATTGGAAGAATGCTAATTTTTCGATTTTGGTTTTGTCCAGTTTTTGATGACAACAGTACATATAAACTTGGAATTTTAAAATAAAAACCGGGTCCTTTATGAGCAGAATACGTACACCCCTTTATTAAATTTTATATAGTCCACCGGTCGTAAAAGTCACCCGGTTGAGAATTACGACGTCGGTCATTTCTAATAACTAAAAGTTATTTTCATTAGACTTCCTCCAACTTAAATGACTACCACAAATAATTACTGCGATCATTATTCGAGAAGCAAATATTTCCAAGTTAATTCACATCAAATATTTAACATAATTGCTTAAATATTGGGGAAAGTTGTAGAACACAATATGAGTTTTACACAATTCCGAAAGTTGTTAGAATTATGAGAAAAGTCGATATTCAATTTAAAACTTTGTACCTCATCATCGAAGTGAATTTATTTGGCGGTCTATGATTTCTACCGTCAAGATCTATTTGACGGTAGAAGTCATTTCATTTGATTATTTTTAACATAATAAAAATACTACTACCATTTAATCTTCTCACAATTTCATAGGACCTATGAAAAACCTTCTTTGTATTCATTGAACATAACCCCCTACAGTTTCTTTCTATTCCCGGAAATGAAAAAACCTTAAAAGGACGACAGTTTTGACAACATTGAGAAGACAAATACGGAATCGCTGAAGGAGCTAAAAGCCATACCAAAAATTACGTTCCAGAAGTGGTTTGAAGATTGAAAAAAGCACTGGCACAAGTATTATAGAAACTATTTGAAACTCTTTTGAGAAAAACGAAAATTCGGCGGCGTATTTTTATTTATACGCAAATGATAAACAGTAAGTTAAAGAACATTTGTTACAATGTCAGTCTTTTAATGTCATTTATTGCAATATTTTGCAGAAATTTTAATACTTATTTAGCAAAAAACAGATACTTAAAATATTTAATATTGACTTCGCATGGTGATTTAATAAAATCCTTACCACTTCAGAAAAAATCACCAAATAACTTTCAGTTACGACAAATGCACTCCCGGTCTGAAAGTAGTTTCGTTTCCAGAAAACTTAAATCACTGGCACAATTTACAAACAAGTCATGTTCCAAATTTCCCAGAAAATGTATTTATTTTTCTTTCCCTTTATTTAGGCTCTTACGTTTTATTACTTTACCTCAAATTTTAAACCGTACCATACACCTGCAACTCGCACAACACTCAATCTCACGGGATGTAAACAGGATTGTGTTCCACTGACTGAGAACAGAGAAATCACGTTTATTTTGGGCTTCGACTCCAGTCAAGTTAAAAGCGTAAGTCCCCCGATAGGTTGAATTTGAAAATAGCACCGCGTGAATGCATCGCAACAGTAGGCCAAATCGTCTAAGCGTTGATGCTGTTAGTCACCGACAGAGGTCAAATTACCTACCGATTGAACGAATCGATGTACGATATTTATAGATAGATCGTTTGCCGAATGCGTTAAATTTGCATCCGATATCGAGAGAAGCTTGTAAAGTTTGGTGTTTTGCCAAGATTTGCAGTCAGCTAACGCTTTGAGACGCCTGGTTAGATCTACGATGAATAGGTTCCATATTTTGTTAGGAATACGTATATCTGTGGTATAAAAATGAACACATGGAAAAACATTACTTTCATTTAAATGACCGTGAAATTCCTTCTGGTTAGGAACCATTCAAGTTGAGCACGAGCGTCGTTAGGAAAGACAGTTGATATTGACAAGTTTCATGGAAAAAGAAAGTAAAGTCTGATTTTCCCAAATATGCTTTTATGTTATCGTGAACAATATTCTGCGTTGTGTCAATCATGACATAACACATCTGTGCGAAATTTTCAAAAAATAAAACAAATTAATGGAATTGAAATTGCCGTTGATAGATTTCCATAATAAGTCTAATTTTAGTATATTTGCAATGGAAGATTTTTGTCCTTTCTTTGCACATCCTTTAAAAATACACCATATACAGACTTTTAATTATTATTACTATTAACTTTCGTAGGACCGGCAAGCGTTTGCAAAAAATAACACGCCGAGGTCCAGGAGAACCACATGCGGTGCGACTAAAAAATTAGTCGTATTTCTGTTTTTAATATAATACATGTATTAGTTAAAACTAATGACAATATAATAATTACACTCAAATTCCACACAAATAATAATTAATAACAAACAGTAACTAAGTAATTACATGGTATTTATACAATTTTTACAAACTGTCTCCGATTTTGAGTGCTCTAAAGATACGAATTTGTTTGTTACACTTGAAACATGTTTTTCAGGATTTTCTATCTCTTCCCCTTTGACACATGTAGCAGCGCCCCTTAGTGTTATTTTGTTGATCAACTCTCTATTCTGTGGGCTTCTTACTTCGGGAAAGATATCTGTCATATGATGTTTTTTTACTCATGTTTTTACTCAAATACATTCTTCTTTATGAGTTCTTTGCATAATGTCAAGATAAATAGTTTGCCTTTATCTAAGCTGTTGTTGTTCCAATCGGAATTTTTTAGCAACCACAATTTATAAGAATTTATACCCGCTGTATCCATAAGACGAGGAAATATTACCATTGGTCACCGATTCGTCTTTCTCTGCACATAATAATCTTTGGATAATTTATCTGTGGTATCGACAGCCGCTTTCGTTGCATGATAATGTAGAATAATATCCGGTTTGTAAGATTGTTCTTCACCAGTCACTTTATTATCAGTATGCTCACTTGAAAGCAAGATGACGGCAGCTTTGCCTTTCGGAACGTAAGACACCAGGGTTCTATTTTTTCTAAAAGCAAACACACTTGAAAATTTCTTCTTATACGGTGCTGGCAAAAGTTCTCTGGGAATAAATATTTTGTTTCTTTCGGAGGGTTCCACACAGAATAATAGTATTCTCCCACAATTTGTCGGCAAGCTCTAAACTCGTAAAAAAATTGTTGGTCGTAATACCAAATTCGCCTCCTAAATGCTCCACCATGTCTAAGACCACTATTTGACCTTGACCTTTTCTGGTTTGTTGCGTTGTTTCCCTGAAAACAAATGGAAACAAAAGTTAAGTAAGTTGTTTTTTTTTCTACTTACCGATACGAAAAACTTACCCAAATAAACTTAGTACTCCAACCTACAAGAGCCCATATTTTTATATTGTACTTTTCAGGTTTGCTCTTCATATAAACTCGGAACGGAGCCCTACCCCTGAATGGTATAAGTTGCTCATCTACACACAAGTGTCAAAAGTATCTCTTATAGGAGCTAACTTATCTGTAGCTTTTCGTTCCTGCCTAGTTTCAAAGTTATCAAAGCGCAGAAATGGAGTAATTTCTTCGAATCTATCTTTTGACATTGTAGCAGGTATTATAGGGCGACAGTTAGAAGTTCGATCTCTGTAGATTCGAAAGATAGGAAGCGAAACAAAGCACCACTCATGCTTGAAATATCACCACTGTAGTCTGAAAACCCTAAGGCATGGCTCCGAATATTTGCTTTTGGACGCCTAACCTTCATATTTTGTGGAACTTTTGACCATTTTGTTCTATCTTTAGGCTACATACTTTGGAAAGCCTTCATTAGTAGTAATTGTTGGTTTCGTTTCTTCCACGGTTTCTTCTATGCTTTGGTCAGCAAATATCATGTCGTTTTCTTGGTCCACCTCTGTCAAAAGACATCCTCATCTTCCAAATCACTCGCTATTTCCTCATCGACAACACTATCAAACTCGGGATCATCACTTTCAATCTTTTGGCACAACTCTTCATCATCATAATCTCTATACTAAGCCGTAACACGGGGAATCCCGCAAACGCTGGGAAACCCATGCTGGCACTTTACCTTTTATAATATTTTAGTAGAACGGAGAATCCCGCAGTATATGCAATATATGGGAATCCCCGACTTTATTGATAATAAATTGGAATTAATTACGTAAACAGCGGACCGGGGTCTGAAAAGACCCCGCGATAAAAACAATAAAAGCTTAAACTTTAACTCAAGCCAACTTCTAGATATTAAATGTTCTATTAATAAAAGGTATAATATGAAGCTAGATGGGAGATCAACACTTAGATATATAGCGAAAAATTTTGTCTTGAGGTATTAGTAGACCCATTGTGTTATTCATTCAAAAAGTAATCGAAACTAATTTCTTTTAAGAGAAAAGCCTGTTAATATACATTCCTACGAAATAAAAACCAGTAATATATTTTCGTTCAGTAAAAATATTTCTTTACAATTTTTTCAAGCACACTGATGAGAACGAAACCAAAGGAAAACAGTGCAAACGCAACAATAATAATAATAAACTAAAATAACGTTTGAATAGCTTAATGATGTATATTTAGCAGAAACAAAAAATTTGTTTTCAATGCATATTCAGTTTTTTTTTAATTAAACATTGTACGCATGACGACTTTCTCTATCTAGATCGCCCACTGCCATAACGGCGCCTGCTTTGGCTTTGATTTACTTCGTCCCACTTCTCTACACGAGCCAATAGAAAGCAGGTTTATGTCACCACTTCATTGAAGGCATTACGTATAACATCCATAAATATACAAAGAAAATATTTATTGGCTACACTTTTCAATTGTACGTTGGCATATATCCAGACGCCTTAGCATATCTTTCATCACCAGTCACATCTTTTTTCAATTATATCCTATCACGTCTTCCCATTAGTCAATAGTACATTGTGTAATATCCACTAGACGTTGAACTAATTTCATCGTGGACTGTAGAATATTTTTTGATACATTTATATCAATTTTCCAGGCGTTTATTCTTTTTCTCTGCGCTAAATCTAATTTTTCAAATCCTGAGCTCATTGGCGCATGGCTTAAAATACACGAACGCCTACTTGAAATCGACTTCGAACAATCCACTCTCCACAGAAACGTGTTACTTTCGTAAATACATGGAGAGCATTTATATTAATACTTGTTGACTCACTACCATTTGATTTACTGCAGCATAAACCACATATTCCAAGAAACAATAGGTTTTCTTGAAGGTTTTCAATATATGCAATATAAAATAATCCTTTATTTAAAACATTTAAGCCATTTAAAGTAACAAAGTATAATAAAACATATATTATCATATTATTAATATATTCTATCCTAACTTAGTGTTAGTGGTAATAGTATTTTGAATGTAACGTTTAAAAAATTTAAGAGTGTGGTTTTGAACCAGTCCGTGATAAATTGAATTAAGGCCAGACATGCTATTTATAACACCTACACTTGAAATAGTCTGCCGGACAAATCGCATTGAACACGTCTTTGAATCGAGAATATCGATTCGACATACAATTAAAATGATTGTAGCTATTTTGAACTACACGGTATGACAATTAAATAACGAGAATTTTTAGATATACAAAGAAAAACACACATTGAATTGTTTAAAAATTATTTTTTATTCAAAATAACATCCATTTAACTGAATACACTTTCTAGCACAATGAACCAATGCATGCATAGATTTTTGTATGTCATCGTTAGGAATGGCCGTTAGTACCTATTTCAAAGGCTGAAATATCATCATAAAACGATCCTTTCATCGCAATTTTCAGTTTAGGGAACTTCTAACGCCTTATGTGGTGGTGCATTGTCATACAATAAAAACAGGTGCTTTTCTGCTGGATATTCAGACCTAACACGTATAATTCTTGACCACAAGAATTATACGTGTTAGGTCTGAAAACTGCTAAATAATATTCTTCATTGACAGTTTTATCTTGTGGAATAAATTCCTTCCCAACAATCCCTTGTGAAGCATAAAAAAGAATCAACAAGGGTCCTGATTCTTAACTTCCAAAAACGCAATATTTTTGGTTTTGCCTCACCTTTCGACTTCCACTCTACAGATTGACGCTTAGTTTCTTGTCATCAGTTATGATCGAATCAAGAAAATCTGGATCATTTTCAGCAGTTTTAATGAGGTCTTTCCAATGCTCTACACGAGTAACTTTTTGGTCGTCATTTATAGCATACAGAACAAAACGTGCAAAAACTTTTCTTTTTCCCAAATCTTGAACTGTTTCTCTGATTTTAATTCCTCAGCCAACATTCTCACAGTAAAATTTCCATCGACAGCAATGATTTTACGGATTTTTTCTATCAATTCAGCACGATTTTTAATTTCTGGACGAACAGGTCTTTCATCATCATTTAAGTTTTCACGGTCATTTTTAAACGATTGAACATAAACTCTATCATCAGACATACAATCATCACCATACACTTTTTTCATCAATTCGTAAGTCTCAGCATATTTTTCACAGTTTAAAACAAAATTTAATATTTGCTCTTTGTTCCATTATGTTTTTACGATATCAACACAATTTTTACCGTCATTCAGATGGCTGTAACTTTGTAACCTGTTATCGGATTAACATGAACTTAGGTGCGTTGGAAAGAAGTGAGTGTTGTATCTTTCTATGTAATACATATGTTCGATAGATGGCGCTACGTGTTCTATGATTTAAATTCAAATTCTCGATATTTAATTAATACTTACACAGTATGACAATTTTAATTGTCATACTGTTTGTCATACTGGCTACTTCTTCAATAATTGAACTCATAAAACTCAATAATAATAATTATTGAAAATAAACGCACTATCTCAATACTGTGGATAGATTATCAAAAAACTTGATTATGACTCACAAGGTAAGTGTTATAACTGTCACTCAAAAGCTCTCTGACAAAAACAAAGTTTTCGTATTTTACGTGCTCTAAAAGCTCCTGGGGCGAGTAAAAAGGGTTGCAAATTGAGGGAAAAAGTATTTATTCGCTTGTATTTTGAAAACGAAAACTGTTATCGAAATGTGGTAAATGCAAACTGATACTGATTTTTGAAGACATTACTATTGATATATCACACATACAGCAGAAGGTTAAAAGGAGTAAACTACCCCTAGTTTTACGACATTTATGGTTGGTTGGAGTTAACTACCGTAATAAAAATTCATTCTTTCGCGGGTGTTACTTGCTGATATTGATGAAATATAGCAGTGTCTGTTTTCTGCGTGACGTAGAAACCTTCGAAGGGATTTTAAGGGTTAGAAATTGGAGGTAAAAAGTACATTTTCGCCAATATCTAGAAAACGAAAACTGTTATCGAAAAATTATAAATATTAACTAATATTATTTTTTAAATTCTCTCTATTGATGTTGCATGGGGTAAATTATCCTTATTTTCTTTAAATAATAAAATAGATATAAAATACATAAATCAACATTTTTTTTTAGAATGAGCTTAAAAGTAACAGACAGAAAAAATGGTTAAATATCTATAATTTAATTTCTTTTTATAAGATTATGTTATTTTTATTCCACACGTGGGGCAAAAGTTCAACGTACCATTATACGATTACGACCTATGTAAATTTAACTCGTCCGTCGTACACCAGCTAGTATTATTGTTTGTATCAGTAACCGAGTCCTTATAAAGTTTGGGGTTATTTCAGTCACTTCTAAAAAAAGTTTGGCATGAATTATATGTACGTGTGATGGCTACTTGGCAGATTTCAGTTTGAAAGCAACAGACAGGAACAATGGTTCTAATCAATCCACTTAACGTTTTAAACTTGCTACTAAGCATTTTTGGTTTTATGAATATTCCAGACACTCCAGTGAATGAAGCAGAAGTGAGTTTGAAGGAAAGAATACAACGTATTTTAATGAAAACATGGAAGACTATGGAAATTGAAGACGACAATGTATTAGATTTCGACATATCCACCACAATTAATGACGGTCAGTATATTATTGAAGACGAGGAAACAAGTGCAAATTTAGCAGAAGATTATTATCCATTGAGAGATGACATCAATTACGATTATAAATTGCCGGCAGTAACAAAAACAAAGTGGACAAGTGGCAAAAAAAATATTTGAAATGTATTGAGGAAAAAGGGACGTACCGAAAAAAAAAATGACAGATATAAAATTTGTTATTAACCAAGCCATATCAGAAATGAAAAGAATTTGTCTCCTCCACAGTTTAAAGCATCTCATAGCTGGCTGCAACAGTTTAAAACAGCGAATAGGTTGGTAAGCAAAAAAATTACAAAATATGCATCTCAAAAACAAATTGGAAATTTCTACCGTGTAAAAACACTAGCTAAAGAATCTGTAAAAGGGGCAAAGCAACAAATCCAAAAATATGGCAATCCACATTTTACAAAAAATTGCATTAGTAATGTAGAATCCAATGTTTGGGATATTTAACCATTTTTTCTATTTGTTGCTTTTAAATTCCAAATAAATAATTGTTTATACATCTTATATCTATTTTATTATTTAAAAAAGACAAGTATAATTTACTCGATGGAACATCGATAGAGATTTTTAGAAAGGAATACTACCTAATATTTAAAATTTTTCGATAACAATTTTCGTTTTCGAGATATTGGCGAGAATGTACTTTCTACCCCTAATTTCTAACCCTTATAAATCCCTTCAAGGGTTTTCACGTCACTCCAAAAACAAACACTGTGCTAAATTTCATGAAAATCAACAAATAACACCTGCGAAAGAATGAATTTTTATTAGGGTAATTAACCCCAACCACCCCTAAATGTCGTAAATGCGTTATTTTACCACAAACATCTAATAGTTTTATCACGTTATTCTTACGAAAAGAGGGTATATAGTATCCTTCGTAACAGTGGGAGGTGGTCTGCGGAGAATAGGAAGAAACACGTGACTAATAGTTTTAAACGTATTATTTATATACTTAACGCCGCCTTAACTGATAGGGTAGTTTTTAAATTATTCCAAAAAACCAGAGGTAGTTTACCCCTTTTAACCTTGTGGTATATGTGTGATAGATCAATACAAAGCTCTTCAAAAATTATTCACTTTGTATTTACCACATTTCGATAACAGTTTTCGTTTTCAAAATACAAGCGAATAAATACTTTTCCCTCAACTTATTCTTTCCCTCAACTGCGTATGAAAAAATACGTAAACCTTATTTTTGTCTATTCTATCACTGTACCAAATTGCATCGAAATCAGTGAACAACAGCTGTGACACTTCCCTTATGTGTCCAGGCTTATCAAAATATTTATATACATAGCACTTTTCTCCGGAAACGTTTACTGTTCTGTCGAAAACTAAAATCCTATTTTCATGATAAATTACCCCAAATCTGCTTTTCCTTCTCTGCGCTACTGTTTTGCATTATTTCCTATTATTTATTTTCTTCATCTAATCTCAAAAAATTGTATGCTCCTTCCTCCCTAGTTCTTCCACCTTTTTCTTAGTCTCTTCCTTTTGTTCTGTTGTCCATCGGTCTTCATTCTGTCATTACTTTTATTGATTCTTGTTTTTACCTTATATAAATGTGTCCGTACCATTTTTTTAATTTCATCATTGCATGTCTTGTTACCATTTTGTCTCTTAAGATTCTCTTGTTACTATACGACCTGTATCATAGTTGTATTCTCTGCTTCAGATCTAGGTTCTTATTGTTTTGGTTTATCACAACACCTGGATATTTAAATGAATCAACTTCTTCAAATTTACGTGTTCCACATCTCAAATGGTTCGTATTTTTTCACAGGTCTGCTTAGGTGCATATACTGATTTATTATCATTCGCCTTTACTCCTCTTTTCGCAATCTAGAATACTCTTGTTAGATGTGTTTCCTATATTACTGCCTTCACTATATCATCAGCAGTGTGTGCAATAATATATACTGAACTCTTATTTATTGTTCCAGAATTATATTAGTACCCTTCATTAGTTTCTTTCCTTTAACTTTGAAGTGTTAAAAAATAACTTTGAAATGTTCACCACGCTCCACATAACTACCACAAACGTCAAACAATTTTATATCACCACAAGTCACTAAACCCTTACCAAAAACCCAGACTAGAATTGCCAATGTTCGGATGATGAAAAAAATATGTAATATTAATAGAATATCTTACCTGCCATTCCCCTACTATTCAAATATCGTCCCACCCGACTACATAAAATCATTATCTTCATACATGTTTTGCTAGTTAAAAATGATGCTGCTTAAAAATGAAAGTTTCATGTGATAACTAAATTAGGATAAATATTTTTCTAAGATTGATGTATGTTACAAAATGTATGTGTTCAAACGAATTTTTCCAACCCTAAAACAAAAGTCATTTAGCATGCAAGGTATATGCAAACCTTGCTTCACAGGCTTTAATAGTATTCGTTGAATTTTTGAGCACATTTGGTTATATTCAATAACGTTCAGGGGAACTATAGTAGCATCATCGTAGGCGGAACTACGCCCATTATATTATGTGTAGCATGCTTTACCACAGCCCTGTATTAATATCTTTAGAAGTAAAATTTCTAAAATACTTTTCTATTAGGTTGTTCGAAAAGTAATTTCGTTTGTTTCCACTTTTCTTAGAGAGTATACATATTTTACGTAATTAACTATTCACCATTTTGGTCTAAAACGTTTTGCCATCTTTCTGGCAGTAGCATGATACGACGCTCATAAAACTTCTGATCCTTGCTGGCAAAAAACTGATCCAAGTCAGTTTTGTCGGCTTCATTTGAAATAATGGTTTTGCCGTCAAAAAAAAAATAGGAACTGCAACAAGTAATAATCCGAAAGTCCTAGATCTAGAGAATATGATAGCTATGGTAGTACATCCCATCCAAGCTGTAAAAGCTTTTGGCGAGTTACCAAACTGCTACGAGGTCTCGCATTATCTTGAGGAAACACTACACCTTTCTATTGATTAATTCTGGCCTTTTCTGCTTGAGTGAATCATGCAATTTGTCCAGTTGATGACAGTACACTTTAGAATTGGTCGTGATATTCTCCCAAAAATTTTGGAAAAAGCTCATAAAAATTTTCCAAACTTGCAAAAAATTTACAAACTTTTGCAAAAAATTTTGCAAACCAGTTTCCAAAAAAAGTCATGCAATTTATTTGTTCAGATGATGACAGTATACTTTAGAATTGATCATGGTATTCTCCCAGAAATTTTGAAAAGAGCCCCCAAAATTTTTGCAAACTTGCAAAAAATGTTGCAAACTTTTGCAAAAAATTTTGCAAACCGGTTTTGACACTGGCATCCTGTCAATACGTTTTCTCTATACACATCGACTAATCCTTTTCTCGCTTGAACGGCATTTTTACCTTTTTTTATGATAAAAAAACAAAATGTGCCGAAAATGCTGTTTTTGATTCTCCATGTTTCATAAGACTCAAGAAGAAAACAATTGCACAGAACCGAACAAAATATTTCCACACATAAACTTTGCAGTGTCAACTGTCAGAATATATAATGCATATGAGGTTTAGAGTGAAGTTGGCTAGTTAAAATACAACTAACACTTCTGCTGTGAAAAAAAAACAAAATTACTTTCCGAACAACCCGATATACCTTGATTATTGAAAGTACAAGGTTTGATAAAAACAAATATTGGGATTGATATTGAATTTTAAATCTCGCACACTGTATAAGGCCAATTTTCACATTATATAAAATTTAGCGTAGCAGTAAAGGGTCTCGTCTTCTTTGACACTTTGTATTTATGAAAGATCTTGAAATGGCCATAGAATAAAAGCTTCCAGCGAGAACAATTTTCAATTATATTTCAATGATAATTTTCATTGACAAACACTCATAAACAATTACTAGTTTAATAATGTTTTTTCTTCATTTCTGAATACCAAAATCAGGTTTTGAAAATTAATTCCCGTTCACAGAAACAGATATCGAACTATTTAAACTATTTACTTTTATGGAAGTTTCCGTTTAAAACCAGCTAATGAACGCACAGGGTTAAAATAATGTCAGTAGACTTCCGGTACTTCAAGCTAAAGTTAGTTATAAAAGCACCGCGTATATATCTATGCAGTAGACAAATGTTTATATATAAATATAGAAGGTCAATGGACTTTCATAAAGCTTTTAGAGGTCTGTGACTGTAGCTAAAACTGAAGCCTTAAAAACTGAAGCCATAAAAATTATACAGCCATCATAAAATATTACCTCATTATAAACGATAAGCAAACCATAAATTTATGGACGTTTTATCGTTGGCTTACCCCATTATTATTCCAAAGGGTTACGTAAATTTATAATTTTAGAACTATTTGCAATTAAATAAATAATTAGTAAAAGTTATGCAATATAGAAGTTAGTTTTAGAAAACTGTCGCTAACTTATTTTTTAGTTAATTAAAGTTTTCTACTGTTAATAACAATAAATAGTGTACTGAGCAAATGAAAAAGTAGTAGTATATATAGACGTTATCATTGATAATAGAAAATAGTGGTGGTACGTACCAAATTAACAGTCCTAAGAAAGGGACATGCACACTATACCGAGATACACCAAAACTGAAAAGTCTGGACATAGTTGAAACTCCTATGCCCCTTCCTGGTTAAACTTAATTTTAGATTTGGCAGCTAGACGACTAAAGACGCTTAACGTCTCACCACTTCAGATTTCAATACCGCGGTGCCCAGGCGCGAGCAAAATTTTCTCTCGCGATTTTACAATTACAAATTATATGTGTATTCGAAAAAGTAATTTATATTCCTAAAGTTAATCAAGCAGGCAAAAGAGTCCTAGTTTTGACTACATGTATTTTTACTAGAGATTTCTCTTTCTCCAATCTTTACCCACAGACTTTTGAGTGTGCGCTGTGTTTCCAAGTTGTTTTCTTTTTTTAGATTCCTATTCGCGTATTACTAATCCCCACACAAAGAAAGAAAAAACAAACACTTAAAGATGCAGATATGTAAACATACAGCCTACCTATATATAATTTTAAATCGGACTTTAGTTTAAAATAACATTCGCTATGATTTACGTCACACGTGCATTATACTCATATGAATATTTATTCAACCTAGTTTATTATTTCTATACTGCTAATTTGATTTTTATACAGAAATTGATATTTCTGTATTTCTATATTTATCCTATTACTATGTGTACTTAATTTCACTTCCATCACTGCTAGATAACTGTTGCTACTTTTCTCTTCTTTTTACCCTGACATTGTTCAGTATCTTCTATTTATTTTTATTATTAGTATAAGGTCAATAAGTAACTTTTCATTACTAATAGGTAATGAAAAGTTACTAATTGTTTAATCATTTTAAAGTTTAAGGATTGAGACCTGAAAAGATTTATAGGACGCGATAAATTGTTTTCCTGGAAAAAAAATTTTCCCAATTTCCCCCAAAATGGAATCTAATATATTTTGAATACATAGAATATGTTTGGAAATAACCTACAGGATGTGTTACAAAGGAATAAAATGAATAAGGCATAATTTAGATATAAATCTTTTACCATGACTATACGTTCTTCCCATGAAGATATCTTTACTGGCTTATCGGGCAATAAAATAATAATAATTAAAAACATAATTGTTTAAACTGAAAATGTATTATTTACAATTTCCTAAACACTTTTAGTAGTTAGGACAATTTCCTATGGATAAATAAATTATTATACACAGTTTATCTAACTAATTATTCTATGCAGGTATGTTGTTATCAACAATTTCTTTTTATAAACGATAATCTTTGGAAATTTTGAAAACTGTGATCAATTTAGTTTATTGGTTATTTAGATAGTTGCGTTCTTTTTTGCGCAAAATGTGGAAGGGAGCGCCATTTTTGAATTGTTTGTTTACTCTTCTTCATTCCTTCATCTAACGGTTTCCTTTAAAACTTTCCTCGATTTTGTATTTTGCTATGGAAGCTTAATTCTATGGCTTCCATATTTTTCTCATGCCGTTATGTCTACCAAGTATTAAGTCTCCATTAATATATATAATTAAGATAGTACCACTATCTGGGATATTTGTACATTTATGTTTGCTAATATCTATTTTTACAGGTGAGAGTACGCGTAGTTTTAATACTGTTGAATAATATTCCCCCATGTAGACATTTTCTGTATTATCATTGCATCCAAGCACTTGAACTTTTCCATCTATTGTATGTCTGGCCCCGTGATACTATATTATTGTGCTTATTATATGATTTCCTCTGCTATGTCTATAAGATAAGCATGCCTTCTCAAATTATCTTTTTCATCAGTTGTCTCTAAAGTTGTGGGTTTGGAACCTTTGGCTTAGTAAGAAAGTTAACCAATGTCACCACTACATTAAAACCAAAAATAATTGCTCGACGCGCGTTTCGCTAACCAGGTTAGCATCATCAGGGGCGATAAAAGACAGACTAAGTTGATTAACATTGGTTGGTTGCTTACTTGGTTAGTAAAGTTTCCTCCAGTTACCTCCAATCTTACTTTTACATTTTCTTTAACATATATTGAATAGGCAAAGACACAAGGGAAAGATTCCCTCAAATTGCCTTTCAACAATTCCTTGAAATATTCTCTCAATCTTCAATTATTCTCCTTCTAATAACGTATTTCATTTCCAATATTTTTTTTCTATTTCTTTATTATTACCATTTTCCTTTGGTTTATGTTATTGATTGCTTTGAAGGACAGGGTTGTTTGAACCTTTTTGGTTCTGCAGAGCTCTTTTATTTTTAAAAGTCAACTACTTTTCTTCCGCACATTTTCTATCTATCGCATATTCCATTTTTGCCTTAGACCAATTGCGGTTTATTGTCTGTCCTTTTCATAGTTAATGGTTTTATCGGGATGTAAGATTCTCGTGAGATTGTTTTGAATCCTTTTCAAGATATAATTTACATTGTGGTACTATAACTTCACTGTAAAGCATTTTTAAAACTTTTCTGCATAGTTAGCAGCCCCCTTGTCCCCTTGTGGCCTTCCTTCCTTCGAAATGTTAACGTTTTAGTATTGATGGTTATTGTGATTATGTAGATTCTGTCAAAATTTTCTAAAATAAATTTTTATCAAAAATATTTGGGTTAGGCATAACGTTTTTTAGTGTTAAAAAAACACACGAGATGAATTGAGTTGCGATGCTAACACTGTAACTACAGTTTTACAATATTTCGATGAAAATGCAAGAAAGTCTATAAGACATGCGACATCTTCATCAAATTTAACAACTATCTCCGCATAAAAACCATATCACGGAATTTTATTGTTATATATTCTATTAGCATAACATATTAATAAAATATCTGTAGCTTTTAAATAAAAATAGACAAAAAAAATTAAAACAAATTATTTACAAAAATAAATGTTTTTAAATTTAGCTTTTTTTTTCTTTTCATTCGGAAGAAAACAACGTCGTCAACATCTCCGTTCGCTAAATTTAAAATATATATTTATATATACTAGGTCCTAAATTTGTAACACTGTATAGAAGACGGTAGACAAATTCGCTAAATTTCGGATGGGAATATTCCTCGCCGGAACAATTGACACCATCGGTATTTCCAAATATTTGCCAAAGAATTATTATTTTAAAATATAAAAGGAGGCCTTCCAGATTCCTTTTTTCTGTGGTCATCCAATATCTTTGGTACGCAAAAATTCCATATGATCAAAATATCAAAGAAAAGAAAACAATATATGTATGGACAACTTCTGTATGTTGAGTTTTATATACCTACACTAAATTAATACTTTCAACTTACTTATTACTTTAAAATGTTTATTCACGTCCATTTGGTGCCAAAAAAGTTTCTTTTTAATTTGACAAAGGGAAACGACACGTCATACATTTTTTACTACTTATACAGCTAAATTATGTCACATTTAAAGAAATTTTTTTCTATTTTCGAAAAGTTATGGAAACGATGTGCAAAAGTTCATAGTAGCAGTAATTAAATCTATGATCAGTGATGCATATGATTAGAAAGACCGTATTTGCTACATTCAACCACAGTTTAAGAGCTTAAAGGACTTAATTATTAACATTTTAATGATACGATACATTAATCAAATATTTAACCATGGCATTTCCAAAATAAACCATTCACCCCCTCATAATAAATCAAGTAGTGCTCCAATGGATAGCAATTGCAATTTCACGTTTATCAAGAGTCACTTCATCATCATCACTTGATATAATCTGGGGTAGGTTCAGACAGCTAGTGCGAAGCACTCTTGGATACTGTCCAAAAGCACCCTGCATTTTATTTTTATACCATATGATTTTATTTGTTTTATCAAATAGAAAAGTCAACCATTCATTAGTTATTACAAGTACTTACTACAAGCGTAGGTGGAATTACCTACGTAAAACAGCAAATCCCCAAGCCCTAGTTCAAGATGAAAAGACAATAAGTACAACAGAACAATTCCACAATGGAGACCATGGTTAGGGAAGAGAACAAGAGAATGTTCACAACTGAGATAGGGTAAAGGAAGAAAAAGATCAGAAACCGATGAAGATGGGATAATTCCACAATGGAGACCATCGTAGTTTGTTTTCTTTATATGCACTTTATACTCCTGTTTGTAAAAATTGCAACACCATGAAGGAGTCACGCAATTGGGGTAAAGTTTACAGTAAATGCAGATTAAGGTGAGCTCTTCAAATGATTAGAATTTCAGAGTTATTTGTATCAATACAGTTCGTCTGTGGCATTAATTCAATTCAATTCTGATGCATCCTGCATAGCGTCGCAATTTTTGTAAACAGGAATATATTAAAACGTCACTATTTAACACCAAAGTAATATACCATAAAATCTAGTCTTACGACGTGTACTTTTTTTTAATTTTATTCTCAGAAGTGTAGTACCGATTCGAAGTTAAGAATTTTTGCGACTTTTCGTTTTTAGAACCATTATAAAACAAAACTCAAATGTTAAACTGTAATATCAAAGTTGATTTAATGAATACTGAGAATCGTACATTTATAAGCGCTTGTAATAAAATAATGTTTCTGTTATATAAGCTATTAAACTTATTTAGACCAACTTTAGTTCTAGTTTTATATTTAGGTTGAATTAGAAAATAGAGTACAGTTATTAAAAAAGTGTTTAATTTATATACAGTTAATTTAGAATTTAACTTTTAATGTTTATTTTATTTCCTTAATTTTGTAAAATTGGAGGATAGTTTAGTTTAATGCATCTGAGTATGCAACTCAATATACAAATGTCATATATATGTTCTTGTAAATAATGTTGCATAAACCAATTACAAAATGTAGCTACTATCGGTTGACACCCTTTCGGTTGAACTTTCCTTTTACATGTAATATATTATTGTTTTCTAAATGTACAATGCTATTAGCAATCTATCACAGATATGAGTCGAAATAAAACAATAAACGATGAAAATGAGCATTCTTTGTTATACATATCAACTTAATAGTACATATTCCAGATAATGACAGATTCGATAAGTGGAATCATAATATAATGAATGCATACTGCTGGCAACAGATTATCAATTATTTTCAGAAGAATATAGCAAGATTCAGCGGTTATTGGAGTACAACCAGTAGGAAAATATACGATTAGAAGTACTGATAGAAGTACTGTTTTACTTTAACAAACGTTTACAAAGGAAATTAGGTATTGTAATAGGACACAAAACCATGCAAAAGTATAAAATTATAATGTAACTGTACTAAACTAATTTATTTTATTTCTATAAAGTAATTTAGGTAACGCGAAAAAAGTTTTTTAGTCTTTAATTTTGTTTCTCCAATTTAACTGCATAAAAATTCATTAACAAGTTCTGCAACAATTAATTGCTCAGATTATCCTGAGAAAAAGTTTTGTGTTGTGTTGCTATATGTTATAAATACTACTAGGTTGTAAAAAAAGTTCTGGGGCACTTAGGCTTCTTATGCACAAAGTCCATTTGCTTCAGGTGGTGTTTAAACCAGCGTCCGGCAGCAGACTTACTCGTTGTGCCTTCCCCTTCAACC
>JAWQRM010000414.1:0-22938 GCA_033557675.1 Coptodactyla brooksi
ATATATATATATACGTTACGGCAGTGTGTTTGAAGAAATAATTTATCGCTAATACTATATCTCGAATGTAAGTATATAAATACTGTTATTATCTTTATGGAGGTAATAAATTAATAGTGTCGGCAGAAATAAAGAATACTAAATGTGTGATGTATAATTATAATTTTATGTATCCCCATAGTTTTACTAGTGAGTGGATCATGTATACATTAAGTTTCCACGACATTCCGTGCCAATTGATTTTTTTATGTGCGAGAGTAGATCAAAGGCAGTTCGTAAGCTACGTCCAAGAAAATGTCTGTATGAGAATAACTATGAGATACAGATGGAGTTGGAATAATTCTGTAGTTGAACAAGAATGTCTGCGAGTTATCTGCCTCAGTTCATTTCTCTTTTGTCGAAAGTAAACTTCTGGTGGTATGGAGTAGAAAACATGCATTCAATGCTGTTCTGTGCATAGAAAGCCTTAAATAGCTTAGATTCGTGGGTCTAACAAAGTGAACACGAATTGTTTGAACACAAACATCTGGACGTTTGCGGCCTTTGGAGGACTTTCACCTTTGGAGGGCTTTCTTCTGCAAAGGCACAGCCAGAACTAATTTTGGTGCAGTTTATTATGTCCAAGTCAATTCTAGACCAATGATCAGACAAGAGTTCGAGTAATTTGTTTAGTCCTGAGAGTATCTCGAGGAAGTTATTTTATGACGCAACGCTTAAGAATCTGAGGGAAACCAAACTTGATTTTGAGGCATTAGAATTCCATCATTAATGGACAGATACTTCGCCTGTGGTATGGCATCTAATTGCGGGAGAACTACTAGTTGAGAGCGTTGTCGAATCTATCTCTAAAAGACCGGAAGCTGTGAAACAATATGTACTCTGTTCTGTAGGCGTTTATTAATTACATTGTGAGATCTACATGCAATTTTGAACGAAGACAACGATTGTCAAGTTACAAGCTAAGTTTTCGTATAAATTACCGTTAGATTTATGGTATGGAATAGTTACAATTGGTTGTTTATAAAATAGTTAAAATATATATATGTAAAAATGGCTGCTTCTTCAAACACTCTACAGACTGGATTGCTTTGAGTATATAATGCCACGTCGTTTTTTTCAAATTGAATGCCTTCTACTTGTATATTATCCCATATTTCAATTTCTCATAAAAAAGTAATTTAAAATCCATGTAATGAATTTTGAAGACGTTTATGGGCCTATTACAAATAGCTTATGAGTTATTGAGCTTTAAATTCATGCAATATTGTCCACCCTCTGTATCTGTATTACTTCACAATCGTGCACATAACTTGCACTAGCACACATCTATGACCTTAATGTTTTCTCTTATTTATTCCGTTTCATCATTTTCCCCATTCCCTTAAATTAAACGTTTTCAAAGGGCAATTCTGCATACTAAAGTTTTCTTTATTGCTTTACAAACATTCTAATAGGTAATAGCTTACGCTTTAAGAAGCTTAAGCTTCATAAAGGTAAAATGCGTCATTTTCTCCACAACGTTTAAACAGAACAACGGGTTTAAAAAGCAATTCTATATATTAAGGTTTTTTACTGATTTCCAAATATTTTAATAAACAATAATTGACTAACATTAATGAATGCACAATTTCTAGAGGACAAAAGGAAAAGATTTCGATTTGCATTTGCCTGAATTGCCGCTGAGTGAAGTATTATGTCATGTGTTCTTAATACGCACTAGTATGTACACTTACTTTATACATGAATATTCGCTTATTTGGAATTATCTTGTTTATTAGGTGATCTCGAATTTGTCTAATGATAACATTTTATTGTTTTATTAATTATATCATTATCTAATATTAAAAGTAGAACTTAGTTTTAGTACACTACTTTGAACATTATATTACTACCTACTGGACATTACATAATAATATATAACTATATATCAGACTGATATATTTCTAACGTAATAAGTGACATGTATATAGTTTTGTTGAAGAGAATAAAGCACATTAAATATGAAAGTTCCAGCAAATGCATACGTCATGCGCTGTAGTATAAGTGTGGAAATGTATATAATTCCTAATACCTATAATTAACCTATAAAGATTCTTCCCAAATAATTTTATGTCATTAAATTTAAAATTGATGTAATCTTTCGCTCTAATCTTTCTGTCTCTCTCTAGAAACCTTTTTAAAGGTTTGAATTCGAACAAGATAAACCTATAGTCTATTAAAAATAAGGAAGTAGGATCTAACATTTTTTCTAAGCGTTTGTATTACAGAAAAATAAATTAGCATTTCGTAATTTAAGTCAAAAAGCCTTAGTACAAACATCTGACGAGACTGTTTTGTCAGATATTCAAAGTTGTAAGTGATAACGCGACTGCAACACATTCCAGAAATTGGAAAGATATGAGTTTTCATGGATAATTCGATAACGGTTAGATATATCGACATGTGGTTCTTCAATTAATTCAGTTTCAGAACTTGAATCTGACTCTGTCAGAGTTGAGCTATGTAGCAACGACAAGGGATCCATTAAAAACCATCGCAATCCATCCATCAGTAACAAAATCATCGAGTAATCAATGGAGAATGTTTTAACTGTTTTTTTCGTTGCTTCGTCTTAATCGTAGTGGGTTCGATGTGTCTTGCCTACTTCACGAGCACTGGTTTACAGTTATTAGTCGACATGTTTCAGCATTGTGCTATTTTCAAGCGTCTTGAAAATAACAGAGCTTAAATATGAATTCAAGAAAGCTCAGCAGGGCGCCGATATTTTCATAATAAATAAACTTGTTCAGGACTAAACTTGTCAAGGGAAAAACTTGACTTTACTGACCCAAAAAGGGGATTTAATATTAATACAAATATTTTATAATAAAAAGCGTTCAAAGAGACATTTGAAGCGATTGAAGCTTGTGAATCAAATGTGAAAACGTACAGATACAGGCCAACTGTGTTAATATGTAAAAATAGAAGTAAATATTATTTGATGTAAATATAAGCAGGTTCTTGGAAAAAGAGTACTGCGGTAGCGCAGAGATAAAAAAAGCTTAAGTTGAAAAACGATTGTGTAGTGGGTTGTTAAGTTAGGTTCAGGTTATAGGTCAAGGGTCTGGGAATATTTTGGAAGTAATGCAAAGACATAACCGGAAAAATTTGCTTCTAGGAATAAACACATTTTTCAAATATTTTGTTTCCCTTGCTCGTTCTCAGGTTCTATCACAACGCCTAGGAAGGAGCACAAATAGATAGCAGAAGGTACAGTGCATTTTTTTAGATGCTTGGTACAGGTATCTCGGAAACTACAGCGGAGAAACTATTAAATGGGAAAGGATTTGCGATTTGTGACTTTTATTTAAGTTTCTTTTCGAAAACGCTGCTTTTTAGAACTTCTTAGAATCCATGTAGTTTTCTAGTTTTCGGCTTTGCACGAAAATTAAAAAACAGAAAATTTGTAGATAATTAGGTTTTTAATAACATAGTATAACGATGATGATGAACAAATGTAGTAGACTAATAATAATGGGCGGCATTTCTAAGATTCTTTATAATATTAGGTTATTTTCAGAATTGTTTTAACAATGTTATTGTAGAGACATGATTTTTTTAAAATTTCATTTGCTAGCACATATTCAAAATGTCCATGGTCTAAAAGTTAAGTCTTGAAGTTGTCAACTTTCCTGCCATGATCAGCTTTGGTTTATAACTGAAATAACACACAAACTGTTCTTTCAATACAACAATGTTACGTGATATATTTGTACAATTGTTAAAAAATCCATTTTCTAATACTCTGTAACCAGCTGTGATTACCTTTAAGTAATAGTTATAGTATGCTATTAGAAAGCTAATTATACTTATGTGCCTTCATTTTTAGTTAAGTCATGTATTACGAGTTTAACGGTGTAAAGGTTAGATTCACATACCGGGTTTGATCAATGAATACTTACAATTTTCGTTTGTCTTCTTTAAATCTTTGTTCATCAATATTAGTTCTACCCCCTATAAAGTAATCTCTATAAGATACAATGTGCTTGTGCCAGCACTTTTTCATTCTCAGAAGCACGTCTAGAATGAAATTTTTGATGTGGTTGTTAGCCGCTTCAGTGATTCTATCTTTATCTACTTAATGTTAGCAAAATGTGATCTTCATGATCTTTTCAGCTTCGGGAATACGAAGGCGTCTTAGGAAGGCATGTTGGTGACAACGAAGGCTGTGGCATCCTAACGTGTTATTCTTTATCAAACATTCACGAACCAACAGTGAATTGTGAGCAGGTGCATTATCGTGGTGCAATTACACCACAATAATGCAGTTGTTTTGCCACAAATGCGGAAATTTTCTTTGGTTTGGTTCACGCAAATGGCGTAGAACTTCCAGGCAGTGCTCCTTATTAACCGTATAACCTGGTGGCAACAATCTATGCTACATTATGCTGTAGCATAGATTGTTGCCACCACTGTTACGATAACAGTGAGCAAGATTTGGTGAATATTCAACAATTTCTCTCTGGTTATTGACATCTTCAACGTCTTTACGATCATCTTATAAACATCCAAAATGGCTATCAATATTATCATACATTAATATTTTAAGTCACAATATGACAATTTGACTTGATACAGCCCGTCAAATTGTGGCATTCGGTGTATTTTTTATGAAACCTCGTAAATATGGACAGCCTAATTCTTTTATATCTATCAAAATCTCAACGTAAAAATTGACAAGAGAAAGAAATAATATTTGTTATGAACTATAAATAATAAACAACTATTAAGAAACTAAATAGATTTTTAGGATAATTGTGGAAACAAAATACAAAATGAACTACCAGAGAAATTCTTTTTCGTGCTTTTTGTGTCCTAGCATTCTTTTTTTACGAAAATCCGCCCATTTTGCTGTTTTAATGAAAAGCATTTTGCACTGTAATTCTACACCATTTACACAATACCTCGCTAGCGAAACAGATGAGTTGTGAACTCGTTTATTCATTCTATGCGGATTGCTTCGAAACCCAGTTGAAAAAAAAACCTGCCATGTGAGTCGATGAATAAAACTGGTAGTTGTAATTCCCAACACAGTTATGCCTATGTACGAACGTGTACCGCAAAATTCGGATGCTTTTAAAAACTATGAACGAATTATGCGTAGGGGTAAATTTCTTAATACACATCATCTGTTTTTATTGCCTTAAATTACATTTCATGGAAACAATAAGAGATTAAGCGTTTACGTCAAATAGAATGTGCTGTCTGCTAATCAACTGTCGCTCGACAGTTCACGGTTTATATCAATTCTACGAGAAATGTTGTAATTTTAATTGCAGTGTCTATAATAAAGGGACATGCCGGGATGACCATATACGCGCTAAAAATAGCAATGAGATTGCAAAAGTCAATAACCTAGCGTAATGGACAAGTGTCACTCTCTGCAGGCTATACTGCTAAATATAATACTGTGGCTTCTGTAATTATGTGACTTAATCTATGTCATGACTTAACGTACATCCCTCGTTTACTTTAACGCTTGTCACAACATGTTAGTCCTTTGAAAGTTAAAAATAATAATCGTTTAATAGTCGTGTTAGGTGTGAAGTATATGTTGGGATAAAGTACAATAATAATTGCAGTGTTTGAATCAATTCTAATCTTCTAATTTCTATTAGTTATTAATAAACTGATTCAAAACATTGAGGTGGGTTTATAACACTGATAATAATTTTTTGAAAAATAAACAGCGTTATTTGTACAGTGGTTTTATATTTTATGGAAAGGACAACATAACTAACTTATGGTCATAACGTTGAGGAGAATATTTAAAAGAACCCTATTCAGCTAAATTTCTATCCACTTTTTAAAAACAATATTCTCTGAAATTGTCACGTTTCAGGGCAGGCTTCTGTTATCGCAGTAAAAGTAATTAAGCTCAGCGCGCTTGAAGTCCTATAGCTCTAAAACCCCTTAATCGAAAATTGAAAATAATTTTGTTAAAATCATCAATGGACTTAATAATGTATACAAAATAAGTTTTTTCGAATTGTTTTTAGGCGAGTAACATCTGCAAATTTTTTTCATAAAGCATCTTTGAACCGTCTGGTATAACTTATCTAAATTTTATAATAATCGGAAGGAAAATCATCGTTAGTGAAACTATTATAGCTGATAATATAGATCAAGACTTTTGCTTCTCAAAATTTTGCTTCTTAACATTCATTGCGAATGTTGTATATTTGTATTGTTTGTAGTCTTATTTTGTTTGGTTCGTTCAACTGTTTCAGTACTCATTTATTTGTTATATCGATTTCCAGGAATTGATATATTGATTTCTTATAATATATCAATTTAGTTAACAACATACATATTTGTCTTTTTTATACTATACACTACATTGAATTTGCTACAGTGGAAAATGTCTGTATCATTAAAAAATCCTAAGTGTGCTGGTTGTGATAAGTTTCTCCTCAAAATACATGGTAAGAAAAAAATTGGTTCAAACTCAAGACGAAGTGAAATATTTTTCTAATAAGCAGGGTATCCCAGTATGATTTCCCCGAGATATCCCACAGGATATCTCGAAATTGGGAAAAAATATCGTTACAGGACAAAAACTGTGGTATAGGGCAAGTAAAGGACTATATTAAAAACTAAAAGCTGGTATTACCATACATACAGGTGTCCAAAAAAAAGATATATTTTTTAAATTGAATAGTATACTTTTTTATAAACATTGTATAGCCTCTGGTTTTCATTTGAGTAAAAAAAATTTGGTTCTGTAACAAAATTTTCGAAATAAAGCAATAAATGTGTTCGAGTCTAGAGTGCCACGCAAGATTTACTGCCCGCACAATTGAGTGTAGAGTGCTTTGTATAAAACGTCGTTGTCTGCAAATACCTGTCATTGATTCATCAGTTACTTGTTTGTTATTATTTTTGAGCCTGATGTTTATTCGACCTAAACTGTTATCATTTTATAACCATTCCAAATTTGTTTACCTCTGTGCTTTAAGTGTTACATACTGTTTACATTTAAAATGCTGTCGTTCTTTGAAGTATATGAATATGTCGACATGTGATTAATCTTTGGCGAATGTAGAAAACTTGGTCGTGTACGCTGAACGTTTTCCTGAGAGGAGGTGCCCAGATCATAAGACGTTTGTGTTTTATGATCTGGGCCCATAAATCTCTTATTGTCATAAACTTACTAAATGAACCGCCAATAAGTAGGCATTATCTACTTTCTTTTTCAGATGGATAGGTACACATGGTTCCATCAAATGGCCGCCACGATCACCTGATTTAACTCAAAACAATTTATTTCTCTGGGGATATTTAACACACAGGTTTACAACACTGAACCTTCCGCTTTGCATGACTTGCAACTGCGTATTGGTAATGCATGTCGCAGTATTCCAGTTACAACACTAATAAACGTAATGAGAAATAAAGTTTTGTGTCGGTTGGAAGCGTGTGCTGCGAAAGCTGGAATGCATTTTGAACCCGAATTTTAGACAGAATTAATTATTTCCAAACAAACATCGACAAAATCCGTTTCTTGTAAAGCACTCTACACCCAAAGTTTTGGTTCTATAACAAAATTTTTGAAATAAATCAATAAATGTGTTCGAGTGTAGACTGCCACGCTCAATTGTGCGGGCAGTAAATCTTGCGTGGCACTCGAACGCATTTATTGATTTATTTCGAAAATTTTGTTAGATTTGATATAAAATGTTTATTAAAAAGGTATACTATTCCATTTAAAAAAATATAACTTGTTTCTTATGGGACACTCTGTATGTTAATGCCAGCTTTTAGTTTTCCGTATTGTCCTTCACTTACCCTATACTGCAGTTTTTCTCTTGCAACAATATTTCTTCCGCAATTCCGTTATCCGGTGGGGGACATTGAATTTTGGTATAACGGTCGCGGGGTGAGTCACCCCTTACCCCAACTTTAAAATCTCAAATGATACTAATCTCTTTACAATACTTCAAATTACGGGCTGAAAGCTTTACAAATGTCCAAGAAAATTGTAAATCAGTTTGTTTTCGACTCTATTGAAAATATTGTCATTTCTGAAATCTCTAAATTTAGTACGTTTTATTTCATTTTAAAAATCATTTATAACAATTTTCATTTATAGAATTGTTTAAAATGGTGCCCATTATTTTGTAAATAATAATCCAATCGATTTCCGAATTCCGTTTTAACATATCCAAATGTTTCCCTTATTATGGCTCTATATTCCCTTATAATTTATCGCCGAAGATCTTCAATTGTTGCAGATCGTATTCTGCAGCTAAAAGATTTTAAATGGTCCCAAAGAAAAAAAATCAACGTTTTCGAGATCTTACGTGTTGCTTAACATCCCCAAAGAGTGATAATCATCCACCCAGAATTTTCTCGTTTTCTGAACTTCGATAAAGTTGATCCTGAAAATACTCCATAAATTGAAAAAAAATAAAAATGTTTTGTTTCAAGGAGATCCTCAGAAATTTGGAATATTTTCTTTTGGGGAAGGAAGAGGCACGTGATGCCATGGAATTTTACTGATGCTGTTTTCCAGCTTTGAGGAGATCGAAAATCGAAATTTAACCATACTGTTGAGGACAGGGAGCTTATATATTTATACAGATTACAGGTGAAAGTTTACGCAGCAACGTAATTAAAACGTGGTATTACATCGCTAAAGCAATTAATCGGTGGCTTAATTGATTTACAACTATCCGAAGCCGATTTGAATTGGCCGGTGTATTCGGGCTCCTACAAACTACAAGCGCATCTCATAATTTCGATCTATGCAGACACACCATTAATCGATCAACGTCATTTTTAACCGATCAGCAATAGATACCGACTGAAATGTTAATTTCAAGCATCATTAATCGCCATCATTAGCGTCTGGTACACCGTCGCCGCTAAAACAGGGTGGGGCTCGGTAACTTTTTCAGTCTTTTCCACATTATCCTTAGCAACGTAACCGTATATTGCGGGCCAAAGACAGGTACCTGATTCTCTTGCATGATTTACCAGACGGCCAGATACTGCTATATCAGGCGGAAGCTATCTATAGCGACGGTACTACCTGTTACTTATCTCCATCCAGAGTTATTTCTCTGCGGATACAGTCTTTGAGGTGCCTCTGAGCACGCTCGCTGCTGAGCTGCTCCTAGTTGCACACTGAAAGACTGTCTCAACTCCTACCGTATATAACTCTTTCGGAGTGTTCTTCTCTGGCCACGTAATTACGCCGGATAATTGGTCTGGTAAGGTTGAGACGCGGAAGAAGTCTTGGCTGCCGGACTGTTGGTGCCCCTAGCATGGCATACGGCGTTGAAGATATCTAGGAAGTAGTTGGAATTTTGAGGAATCGACGTGAATAAACGGTAGGCTATTTAGCTTAACAGCAGTTTACAATTATAGCTATAATAACAACATTGCTCTTTGAGATTTAGCTGTAATTAGTAACTACTAATAAGCTACTAATTACATTCGTAATTAGTAACCGATGACATCGTCAAAAAAGTGAAGAAACACTACGAACAAATAGTGATGTTGCTGATGATCTTGGCATATCATCATCATGGTGACCAAATCTCGTCAAGCAGGCAAAATACATCGAACCAACTACGATTAAAACGCAGCAAGAAGAAAAAACAGTTAAACAATTTTAATACCAACACAATGGTAAAAATCATACCTACTCAAATACTTACACACGAAAACCAAATGCTCGTCAAGCAGGCAAAAGACATCGAACCCACTACGATTAAAACGAAGCAAGGAGAAAAGTTAAGCAACATTAGGTAATGCTTCGAAAAGTATAGTACCCTAAAAGGATATAAAACTTAAATCTTGTTATCCTATTATCCTGAATATACGTCAATAAGTGTTTAATACACGGTTTCCCTTCGAATGAAAAATAGCTTGGACATGGCGAAAAGTAAACTATACTGATGGGCCATTAAGGGTTAATAGCAGAATATGTTCGTAACGGATAATATCCATGTTATCTTATGAATCACTTTCTGCTTAAACATTCTAGTGACCAAAAACATGTTTATTATTGTTCCCGAATTGCATAATTGTTCACAACTTCTTACTTCGGTAAGAAAATAAAGCCGTTATTTACTGTTAAAATTGCGTTAAGTTATTGATGTGTTTGGTGCAAGATTAAACTGACTTTTTCATATTTAAAATGTATTAAAATATACATAATAAAATATATGCATACTTACGTGTAACGTTGTGAGTGCAATAATTGTGTGGTTACTTACCTATAAAAAAAGAATGTAACAATTAGTAAAGATAATTATGCGTATTAAAATTTTATTATGTAAATGTTATTCTTTCTGTTTAATAAGTATGCAAATGATGTAACAGCAGCTCGCTAACTCCCAAACCGTAAAAACCGGTAAAGTTGAACCTTACGGAACAAGTATACACTAGAAAAGGAATTACAGTCGGAAGCTAGTAACTCTTTTATGAGCAGCACACGTGTCCATAAACCTACGTAAAGGAAGAACTTTTTACTGTTAAGTGTAATACGGACTTTACAGGTCGTATACACCTTCCATTTACATTTTACTACATTCTCATTCCCTTTTAAATGAAACAGAATTCATATGTTCAGGTTAATACCGCGCAATAACATTGTTTATTTCAAGCTCTAACAGCACTTGCCGCGTTACGATTGCTATAATTGTAATCGATAATTTACTTTTGTGTTCAATGTGCACAGAGCGAAAAGTTATTATAGGCATCCACGAGAAGGAAGGAAGTTTGCGTCATCGACTATTAGTATTGTTAGAGGGCTGCGACACAATGATACTTATCGAGGAATGCGAACATCGTCGTTGTATAGGTTTCACTAAAGACCTTGTTGGATCTTAAAATAGACCGTAATTACATCATCACATGCGTCTTTTGTAAAATGTCTATTAAAATACTGTTATATTATGTAAGTCACACATAGGAAAAAGAATTGTTGTATGCATAACAAAAATCAAGCTTAGCTTGTAGAACATCAGGCGTAACCTATAGAAGCCTAAATATTGCCACATGTTGTCGACCTACCTATCTTATATTATATCTTATCTTATATCTTGTAGACTCAAAGTAATTTGAAAATTAGTCATACAGGGTTTGAATATAAACCCTGCATAAATTGACCATCGTTATACGTAGCAACAAACATGTGTTGTTTTAAACTGGAATATTTAGTGTAAATTCCATTACCATCCTAAAAGTAAGACTAGGGAAGTGTCATACGGCGATTTTTCTGAAACTTAGCCTACATGTAGTGGCAAACTGTTGGACACGTATATCATTGTATCGGCTCAATGGCCGTTTGAACGGTAGAAATCAATTTTGGTAATTTTGTAAATCAATCCTTATCGATTTTGGAGATAGGTTCTACTATTTTCTCAATTATTATTTTTACAATTGTTGCGAAATCAAAAACTAAAAGTTTTTGGGGTCGCTGATAAGGAATCTGAAGTCCGTTTTTAAGAATTCAAAATGGCATATTCAATATGGCGGTCGCATTTTTTTAAGTTTTTCATCCTGTCAAAAATGAGCATAACTTTGATGCAAATTTTTAACGTGAGTCCCCTTGACTCTCCCGAATCGGGGTGCTTTTTGACTTACACTTTAAAGCTTTTTGATTTACACTTTTTTAGTGCAGTAATGTGGAGAATTTGTTACGGCAAAATAGTGCTGCATGCACATTGATGTCATGCACCAAGCACATTTAATTATTGCAATATCATTGCAGAGTTCGCATGGGTTATTGCAGTTTTTCAAACAGAAATCTACAGGGGTTTCGTATTTGTCTGCTTTTTCTCCAATATACTCACACTTCCACTAAGTGTACCGAAAGATATTTTTAAATCTAGGTGATGAGAACTGGTTATGTAAAGACTATTTTGAGCATGTTATTCCTTAAATGTAAATTTATATCATAGTTATACAGCATGAAAATATCAGAAAATTGTCTTCTCTAAAAGAGTTAAATGTCCAGCGGTTGAATTAAACCAGTGGTTCCATAAAATATCCAAATGTTTACGATTAGCACGTAAACATTTGGATGTTTTCAGTCTGGTCAATCCAGCTTTTTTTCAGTCTGGTCAATCCAAGAATCTAACCAAACAACAGAGTTTTATTCAGCGTTTCATAAAAAAAAAGTTTGTGAACCAATTAATGGCAAGGTCAGATGTTAATTTGCCTGATTTTGATGCAAAAGCGACAGTGTTATCTATTTACAAAGTTTTCTCAACGATTGGTCCAAATTTACCACTAGCCTCTTGCAGGACTATTAATATAAGGGGTTTTAAATCTCTGTTGGCAGAAACGATTGGCTGAATAGCGTAGCTGTGCGTCAAAGAATACAAAGATCATTATAAGTCGGCGCTAAACAGCCGACTTATAATGACCCTTTTAAAGTAAGCGTGCGAACTGCATGCGTTTCTAAATTGAACCCCGATTGATCGGAATTATAGACATTGTATTCACCTGCCAACATGATCTCGGATTTTACTTTAGAAACAAATTCGTTTGATGCTTGTAACAATTGTTCCTTTGACGATATTTGTTTTTGAGTCACAAATTTATTTATCTTCCTCGATACAATTCCCATAAAGTAAGCCCATCTTTTTATATCAAAGTCATGATTAGAAAGCGATCTTTCAGCGGAAATTGTGAATTGATCCAAAACATACTTCGAATTTGTAATAATTTTTCATTTCTCGAGCCACTTTCTTTAATTTGCTCCTCCCACCTATACAATAATCTCAAATCAGAAACGGAATTGTTTCAGAATATACACTTTCTTCATTAAAACTTAAAGTATCAATACTTTCGACAAATATCTGTGCGTCTCCAAAAAAACTAATCAAAACTAAAAATAATCAAATTCTCCAAATTAGCTACAAAAGATTTTGTTATTTGATTTTGCTAGTGTTATTTGTTAATAGTTTCCAATGTACTATTTGCGGCTAATTATATATACTTTTATTGTTTTCTCCCTATCTAGACGTCACCCTTCAATTGCTAGGCAAATGATATGCTGAAATCATCAGCAACCTTTCTGATGGAGATTCGACGATTTTCCCTCACCTTTTTGTTTACTATTTCAACATTGCCATCGGTTGCTGATGTGCTGCAGCTCCCATAGCACTCCCCATCTTCAACGTCTTGGAAACGTTTGTACCACTTGTGAACGCATTTTTTATAACTAGAAGCAACATTCAACACTTGCAATGCGGCGCTGTACTTTATTACACTCTTAAAGCAAATTTTAATCCAAACTGTTTTTTATGTAACTCACGAAACAAAAAAAATTCCGCGTATTTTTATCAAAACTCGTATAAAGGCAGTGAAAGTACAATTTAATTAATGACGGTTTTAGACATTTGGATAGAAAAAAAAGGTGACGAATGTACCCTTTAATGCCCGCTGTCTGGCAGGCGTAGAATACTTGCACAAGTGAAGTTATATTCTTAGTCAACGAAACGAAAATAGTTCACCAGGTGCGGTAGCAGTATCAAAATAACATGCCTGAATAAGCGTAAATAAATAGATCACCAGATGCGAAGAGCGGGTGAATAAATTTATGTCAAATTAAAAAAAGCAGATTGCGGAATGACGTCAACAATACAAGTATGGGTAAAAAAATATTAGAGCTCTATCAAAATCAAACAATGAGACATTCTTGCCTACTGTTCTTGATAATTAATAGACATATACCGTTCAGAGAGTTCATAGCAGATTTTACGAGCAAATTTGGAGCAGGTTAAGATGGCATATAGCTTTCGACGCCCGAAAAATACTTTATTTGGTCTAATTAAAAAAACAAAACAAGAAACACTGGAATTTATTGAAGAGATGGTATGGTAACAATTGCTACTGACTACTGTACAAAAGATTTGTCTACAGAAGAGATCACATATGTAATGTGGAGCAACAGTGTGCTGCGGTTTGAATAAAAGAAGAAGGAATGAGTTGACTGTTTGACTTAAAGGCTAGTATCATACACAGTATGACACTTAAATATGAGAATTTTTAGTTATACAAAAAACACACATTGAACCATACTTAAACATTACTTTTTATTCAAAATAGGTTCCATTTAAGTCAATACACTTTCTAGCACATATAAATATTTTGTATGTCATCCTTAGGAATGGCCTTTAGTACCTGTATCTGCTGTTTGAATGGCTGAAATATCATCATAAAAAGATTCTTTCCTCGCAATTTTCAGTTTAGGAAAAAGAAAATAGTCACACGGTAATATATCAGGCGAACATGGCGGGTGGTCAATGATGCAGATATTTTTTTTACTCAAACATTCGCGAACTTTTAACGTCTTATGCGGTGGTGCATTATCATGCAATAAAAACAGCTGTTTTTCTGCCAGATATTCAGGCCTTACACGTACAATTCTTGACCACAAATGATGTAAAACTGCTGAATAATATTCTCCATTGTGGAACAAATTCCTTCAACTCCGCCTTTCAACTTCCATTCTGAAAGGCTCGCCTTTCAACTTCCATTCTGTAGATTGACGCTTAGTTTCTCGATCACATCTAAAGCACCATCTTTCATCATTGAATCAAGAAAATTTTGATCATTTTCAGCAGTTTTAATGAGGTCTCTACAATGCTTTTTTGGTCGTCATTTAGAGCATCGGAACAAAACTTGCACAATCTTCTCTTTTTGCCAATTCTTGAGTCAAAATTTGCCGAAAGGTTTCTCTATTTCTTTTTAATTCTTCAGTGAACATTTTTACAGTAAAATTTCCGTGGACAATCATTTCACACATTTATTCTATCAGTTCAGCACGATTTTTACTTTCTGGACGACCAGGTCTTTCATCATCATTTAAATTTTCACGACCATTTTTAAAACTATCGAACCACTCATAAACTCTAGCTTCAGACATACAATTACCACCATAGACTTTTTTCATCCATTCGTAAGTCTCAGCATATTTTTTTCTCGGTTTAAAACAAAATTTAATATTTGCTCTTTGTTCTATTATGTTCCATCACAATTTCTACCGTCATTCGTTTGTGTGCGTTCGAAAGAGGCGACTTGTATCTTTTTAACAATACATATGTTCGAGAAAAGGCGCTACGTGTTCTATGATTTAAATTAAAATCTCGTTATTTAATTGTCATACTGTGTAGTAAACTGTACTGCTGATTTCTGGTAGCACATTCGCATGCATCAATGTCAGATTCAAAACCAAAGCAATTTGATAATAGTAATTTGAGGATCGTTGGATGATATTAGATAGGTTAATATAAATAGACATTTTTACATCCAATTACGCGAAGTATGATTTACCATATTAAAAAAAATGCAAAAAGGTTTAGTTGAAGGGTTACTCGTCAACCGTCATTTTCTATCAGCTTTATACCGGGTGTTCAGTGCAATTATACGGGTATTTTTCTGGCGCCCTTCTTAGAATTTGAGCGTAGTTATTCCGCGAAAGTTCATGACGACGTAAAACGGTGTGCAACCAATGACACGGCGGGGTGGGCGCTTCGGGGAGGATTTCCGCAACGATGGTGCTAACAGCCCCCTGGTACCTCTCGCTCAAACTGCGCAATATTTCCCCGAACCGAATTATTTCCGCACGCCACTGGTCCCGTGCGGCCACCGCTCATTATTTCGACCGTAGAATTACCCAGAATCGAGTAACGTTGCAATTGCAATCCACCCCCAGCCCTCCCCCTCATTCGTGCAGCCGGATCCCATTTTATAATTACGTTTTAAAATACGCCGCTGGGTTTGTTAACGGCACGATATGATTTGAGGTAAATTGACTAATTATTAATTTATGCAAATTAGCAAGGTTTGGCAGGAAATATATGTGTAACGGATGTTTGCTTAGGCTGTATTGCTCTACATAGATATTCAAATTTGCTTTTAACACTAGTCTAAAACTAGCAGATGTGACATCATACATGACTTTCTCTTACGCCGACCCTGAATTAAATCCGAATACCCTGTATATTCCAAAATAGTATCAAATTGTGAAGAGTTCGATGTCCTGTAACTTTTATATGAAACAACTTTTTCTAAAGATAGCAATAGCCGAGATTAAGAATGAAATATCCTCTTGCCCCATACGACTGTTTTTATTATTAATTATGCGTATAACTCGAGAACTGTTGATTCTAAGACTACAAAAATATATTTTGTTACAAAAAGTTGTAAAAAAAATCAAAAAGCTGGACGGGCAGACTAACCTCCGAAACTAGCATAGATAGACTACAAATAGCCTAATTCGTCAAGATCCATCAACATCTCGACATTGATTTTTGTTGCGACTGCAATGCTTTCTCTTAAGAGAAAGTAAAAAGAGAGATATCTTAAAAGCTACCCTTCTTCGTCTGTCGCCCTCTTAAATCAGCGTCGAGAATAAGTTCATTAGAACAAGTTAACTACTGTCCCGTTAGAACCGAGGAATTTTCTTAGTAACTTTCTTTGCGCTATGTTTAAATATACATCAAGATTTTAATTTATATAAGGATCCAATAAAAAAACTTCAAAAACTTACCAGTCTTTTTTCTATTAAAAGAGTAAAAACAAACATATTGAATATTTTACTAGAAGTTGTGAAAAAAACCTCATAGACCAAAATAATAACAATAATAATTAAATTACAAAAATATAAAAAATTTATAATTTTATAAAAACAAAAAATTACATGTAAAAAGAATTAAAAAAAACAGCAATAATAATACAGCAATAATAAGGAATTATTCAAAAGTATTCATCAACAACTTTGATAACAAAAGTAGATCATATAAAAAAATAAAAAGAACATTATTGAAAAACTACAAAACAAACTAGTAGATTCTTCGGAAAGTAATTTCGTCTTTTTTTGTGAAAATGAAACGCACTTCTCTTAGAGAGTATAAATATTTTATGTAATTACATATTCACCATTTTGGTCCAACACTTTCTGGCAGTAGCATGATTCCCCCCTCATAAAAGTTCTGATTCTTGCTGGCAAAAAACTGATTCCAGTACTTTTTGACAGGTTCATTTGTAGTAAAGGTTTTACCGTCCAAAAAAATTTGTAGAGAACGAAAGTAATAACCGGAAGATGCCAGATTTGGAAAATATGATAGTACATTCCATTCAAGCTGTAATAGCTTTTGGCAAGTTACCAAACTGATATGCGGTCTCGCATTATCTTGGTGGAACTCTATACCTTTTCTATTGATCAATTCTGGCCTTTTCTGTTAGAGTGAATCATGCAATTTGTCCAGTTGATAACAGTGCACGTTAGAGTTGATCGTGATTTCGTGATCATGTATTCTCCCAAAAATTTTGAAGAGCTCCTAAAATTTTGCAAACTTACCAAAAGATTGTGCAAATTTTTACAAAAAATTTTGCAAATCTTTTCTCGCTTGAACGGCTTTTTACCTTTTTGTAATAAAAAAGCAAAATGTGCCGAAAATCCTATTCTTGATTTTCCATGTTTCATAAGACACAAAAAGAAAACAATTGCACAGAACCGAAAACAATTACACAGGAATGAAAAATATTTTCACACATAAACTTTATAACGTCAGCTGTCAAAATATATAATGCATATACGAATGAAGTTGGCTGGTTATCTTTTACAGGAAATATACATAACAACTCACTCATAACTAATATAATTATCTCACAAAAATTATAATAATAGGAATAATGAATTGTAGAGATATATATAACTAATACGACATATGAACCTTACAAAAGCTTCTGAGGATGGCCCTAAAGAGCCGATACCGGTAAAGCTAAATAAAATATAAAATATTAAACCAGAAGAGTATATTTTTCCTACTAAGATCTACAATTATTCACCCTAGTTATAAGCGGAATCTAAACAAATATCAATATTTGTTGTTTACATTAAGTTTGTAACATGTTAGTGACGTATTTCTCGCAACTCCATTTAGTTAGCAAGAGCAGCAGCACAGAGGTCACCATTTCTATTTCTCCTCCACCAGTTTTTCCAACGTTATTCCGATCTGAATAAATTTCTTTATGACTTCCACTAAAATATTTAATGATGTTATGTTCTTCTTTTATTGCGAGAGATGCATAAAACTTCTTCTTCAGTTGTTTGTGTTTTTGGAACTGCATAAACATGATTTTCTGAAGAGTGAGAAAGACCCTCACATAGCTCATATGGTTGGCTCACCTGCCATGAAAGCAGAGGTCGCAGGTTTAATTCCTGCTCAGAGGGCAATTTATCCTCTTGTTTCAATAAAAAGTAATAAATTACTTATTTCAGGTCTAGACAAAGCGTTCACGGAAAAACAATAAATTAATAGAGCTTTACTATGCAACTGTTTATATATTTGAGAAAACGCATTCCCCAATTTTATTCACACATGAAGTATTACTTTATTTATTGATAGCATTGATAAGGTGACGATATTTTGTAACTTTTAAATTAAAAAACTTTATGAATTGTTATTGTAGTTTATCATTAATCTGACGCTTCAGGTCTGATTTATTCAGGTTTTGCGTTGTTTCCGCCATAGGACCTCCCAAGGAGTTGTGTAGTATGTAAATCAGGTCCGTAAACGATTTTGATTTTGTTTACTTAAGTCTCTACCTGCATAATCTCAGCAGACTATATCAACGCTTCCTGTACGCCTAAAACATGTAAGTTACTGTCATGTTACCGGAACAGTAAGAAGCCAATTATCAGCACCATGCGACAGTCACTTTATGTGCATTTTATTTACGCGTGTGACCGGAGCTTGGATCCCACTAGCGATTTAATTGATTTAAATCCTTTTTTTATACGTTTATCCGGAAATCATCAATTATAGCTCAGCTACAAGCATACATATGAATATTGAAATTTACATTGCGAAGACACTAAAATTGCAGATTCTACGTTAATGGGTTCCTTGTTGCTTCAATATGTTGTTCTGCATCGCAATGAGTATGTGTAGCTTTTCTGGGAAAGCCAGTTCAATAACGAACTTAATTTTAATTTAGTGTCAATCGTCAGCCGAGCGTTACTCGCTCGATATAATTACTTGGAAAATATACACGAACGGCGTTCGATTTTCTGGAAACTATTAACCAACTTTTGAGCAGCGCCTGCCAGCTTTGTATGGGGTGTTCCGGTAAATAAACGTGTATTTTTTCAATGCCGTTCTACGAAGTTTGGAAATGGTACGCATAAGTTAATTCTCGTATAAACAGAGCTATGAAACCATAAAAAGGCATGCAAATAACAATTAACTTTAAAAGGGAAAAAAGGGAAAGGTCTAGGAAAAGATGTAAGTATGGAACCATAAGAAATTTTTTTGACAAAACTGCAAATTATCAGTTCGAACACCTAGGAAGACAAAATATGGGAGGAATTACATGCAATACTCTGGTGCGCTGACTGTGGTCAGATTTTCAGTATCCTAAATCTAATAATTAAATTTCGATCGATTTAAGGCATTGTTATTTATTTAAATATTCAATAAATTTTCTTCTAAATCAACTTCTAAATTGTGCTTCAATTAAAATAAAAACACCTGGACGGCGGTGCAAAACTAACTTCAGCAGTATTCTCAGATTATAAGCTCAAGCTACTCAACAAATGCCTTGCTGTAGCCGAATTAAAGATGTAGACTGAAATGAAGAGTGAGACGTAGACCTTTAATGCGTTAAAATCGATATTTTTAATAAAACAAATTCCAAGGTATTTCCCAAGAAATATCTTTGCACCAGAAGTGTTCAGTTTATTCTCTACGTCTTTTTGATAAATACATCTCATATATTTATCAAAAAGACATAGATAAATACATCTTATTTATAAATCTATCAAATTTATAAATTATCTATCAAGTGAAAAGAAAGTAAAAATAAATATAATTAAATATATGGTGTCCTTTTACAACTGCCCAGAAAAAACAACAAAAGTGCCAAGAAAGGTTATGCATCGTAAGCATTTCGAATTGTTCCTGAACTTCTTCCAAAACAACATTTGAAAAACAAAAATGTAGTTAAAATATAAATAGCCATAATTTTCTGCAATTAGCATCTTTTAACTTTAAACATTAACGGTAATCATAATAATATCATCTCAAGTCATATTGATTATATTCATCTTATTTGTAATGTATGCCGACGACATCAGTATCGCTTTAAAGCCAGTTGAGATTTTTGGCAAGAGTACAGTCGAGAGCACAATTCGTATCTTTGCGATTGTAAACAACATAAAGAAAATAAACTCAAAATAAAGTTGTTTTAAGTAATGATGTAATTCAATGTTCCAAGCTATTTAACAGAATTAGGAAACATCTTAGAAAGTTCGTTTAAAGTTCTGAATATCCGAGTACAGGCGATTACTAAAGAGAGAAGCGGATACACCCATTGCACTCTCATTACACCACACATCAAGTTAACGCCAGATCTAAGGAAGAAGTTTGCGGGACAGTCGGAAAGGTGGTGGGAGGCACTAAGTAGGAGATCACACGGCACTTTTTAAAAATGTTCATCTTTATAATGACTAAAAGGGTTCAAATTATCAAATCGTTCTTTAGTGGCGATTTTTCGGAAAGATCTGTTTATTTATTCACAGTTGCTTTTTAGCAACTGTCTGATATGACAGTTTCACGTGTGCAAAATGATAGATATGACATATGGTGAATGCCATTTCAAAAGTCGTGAACCCCGACTGTTCCAACTGAAATATACATGTGTGTTTGCCACATTCAGTGAACCTACCTACCTCCAGCAGAACCTACCTACCTCCAGCAGAGGCACATTTTGAAATGCAATAAAGAAAGCTGTTAAAGTGGGTAGCACGTAAGAGATTTTACGCGAGGAGAATATCAAACGAATGGAATTTTGTGAACTCATGATGGATAAAGCAAACGGAAATTAAAATTTTTTAGAAAATATTTTATTTTTTGATTAATCATCTTTTCCCAACTAGCGTTCAAGGAGTACAACCCGCTGCTCGATGTACAGAATGGTATTAACGATGAGGCATAAGATGTACCCGACGTATTCCGTTCTTTTTCTAACTTTATCGCTTGCTTAACATCGTGAGTAGCTACTTCTAGTCATATGGTTCATCCATGAGCAAATATAATTTTACCAAACGTGCCCCCAATGTGCCTAGAGTGGAAGAAACATTCATTTAGATGACGAAACAGAGAATTTAATCCATAGAAAGCTTCATTTCTTCTCCCAAAAATGGATTCAACTTTTAATCAAATATGGATTTGCTATTTTTTCGCGGACATTTTGCCCATATACGAAATAAGAAATATTTTACTTTTCATTGAAACAACAAAATAAATTACTCTTCGAGAAGGATTCGAACCTGTGCTCTTCTGCTTTTACGGCAAGTGAAGCCGTAAAAAACCTTTGAACCTTTGAATAATTGAAGGTCTGTTCTAACTTCTGGACGGTGAGAAACAAGAGGATGATTTTCTGCAGAGTTATTTCAGAAAAATTACTTATTACATTACATATCACAACTGATGGATAAAGACTACGATATGTGACAAATTTCTGAGAGAAATTTGTCACATATGACAAATATGGTGGATGTTTGCTGTGTTCTAAGGTCTGCTGCAGTTGCCGCTAGCATCGGCAGCACCATGTTCCTAGTTGATGTTGGTTTGGTTACCCATTAAGTCGTTTATAGGGTCGTTGTCGGGTACCCTGAAGTGTTTTCGAAAATTCTTCAAGCCGTACCTGTAATTCCGGGAGTAAGCTACGAACGCCTACCTACAGAGCTTGATCCCCAAGAACAGGAACCGTATTAACGTAACAGGTAGTGTGGCTAGCGATAAATAATATAGGTGTAGAACGGGCGCCTCGCATGCCCAGATATGTGATAATTACGTCGGTTTCTGTATTTGGATAAGCTGTGGCCGCAGCGAGCTTTGCCTTCCATTTAATTACACCGAGCTCGGCTATTGGTTTTCCGGTTTTGTAAGCCCGTTTTACATCGGTACATGCGGGCACTATCTTAATATAGGAGGCGAGCTTTGCATTGCCGCGATAAGGAAACTGTGCACTTAATGGAACATATGTGAGAACTGAGTATGCGCATATAATTGCAATCGTGTAAAGATTTAGTGCATTTTGATTAAACGTGTGTTAAGGTTATTGTATAATTTCAATTGCTTAAGACTCTGGAACATTAATAACATTATAGTTGTGGGTTTGGTAACTTTGAATTTGAAAGCGAATTAAAGAATTGTCACTACTGTATCAAAAAAAATCTGGTCGATGCACGTATCGCTAACCAAGTTAGCATCATCAGGAACGACGAATGACTAAATATTAATTGACTTACGACACCAGTTGTTGTAAAATGGCGGTACCTAATTGCTTTGGCACAACTTATTAGAAGGAATTATCGGTTGGGTCCGACCCAACCAAAATGATAATTATCATTTGCCGCTAACGCTTTTGAAGATGCCGACCTGGTCGGCGAAACGTACGTCGAGTAAACTTAAACTTTTCGGTTTTGGTGTAGGGGTGATAATTGTGTAAACTTTGTTACCTCTTAACTAAAATGAGAAATTAAGCGAAATGTACGTCGAACAATTAATTTATTTTGGTAAAGCGGTGACAATTGCTCAACTTTAGCACTAGTATCCAAAATAACAATAGCAATATTTAAAAACGTTGGAAGTTCAATGATTTACCGTTTTGTACTTGATTCATTTTTCATCCACACAGAAGCAAGCTTATCCCTGGAACTGAAAAGGAAATATACTAAGTGACATAGAAAAAAGAACACCCATTCATAATCAATTTATCTGAACAATTTTTGGTACACAAGTGTATTCGGGTTAGATTAATAAACGATCAAAATTTGGTAAAAATTAAACTGTTAACTTCTTCAAAAAACTTTAATAATGTGTTGCGCCACCACGATGTCTTATGCACTCATTAAGACGTCTG